>OVAP01001774.1:7227-22166 GCA_900406295.1 Aurinia saxatilis | reverse complement strand
TACTATGACTCCTAGACGAGTTGTGGATAGCGAAGGCTTTGAAAGCTAGACACAATTTAGTTTAATCATCGATCGACACCCATCACACCAACAGCCAATATTCTCTAAATCTTAAGATCAAGAAGATTTCAATAATTTTGTTTGGAAAATATATCATCCTCTAAATCCATCCTAGACCCTATATATACTTTAATTTGGCCATTGTTTAGCCATATACATATTCTTATTCTCATATAGTTTTGTAAAGGAGAAGAAACCTCAAAACCCTTTTTGACTTCTTTGAAGTATTCAGTTTATTGTTCTTATTGATTTTTGCATGATGAATTGCTTAGCCATGTCTGAATAGTTTATCGGTTAGGTTTAAGGTTCTTAAACTATGATGATTTTCTATTAACCATAGTTTAATTTATGTACCATTGAATTAACTCTTATCTTGGATTGTTCTTAATGCTATACTTTAGGTTGGCCATCTCGAGTCTAGATCATAGGAAATTTATTATGCATGAAAGTGCTAGTAAATTGCTGGAATCAATCTTAAGAGAGCTAGCTATCTTTTCTCAAAGAGATTTGGTTTAGAATAGTTAGTGAACAATTGAATCATTTTGTTAATGCTAGTTTAAATTTCATAGGATTGCTCAAAGATATTTGGTCTTTCTAGGGTTTAAACTAAGATAGTTAATCTCAGCGAGAGTTGGATTTGCGTGATTGAATTGTTCATGTTCTAGAGTTAAGGTTTACATAATATTTGCACGTAGAGTGTCGATCGACACCACACCAATGTCGATCGACACAACCCGTATTTTGGTTCAGAATTAAGTCTAGTTGAAGTTCCCAAAGATTAGCATTTGTTTTAATGATAGAAACCACCTCAAAATCACTTAGTGTCTGTCTTAGTTAGTTAAACATAAAACCAACCACCTTGCTTTTATTTAGAATTTATTAAATTAGTTTGCATATTTTTACTCGGTCTTTGTGGACTCGATCCTTAAGTACTATAACTGATTATTTGCTATGCACTTGCAGTTAGAAATACATAGGGTAAAACTTTGTGTATCATTGAGCAAGCCGGAGCTTCCATTGCCACCGTCGGTATCCAACGTCTCGCTTATGATATCATGGTAAGTACAAAAATATGTGTCAGTTGGTATAAACTCGAATCGTTCCTCCATTGGTACTCTAGGCCAATCTTTAAGGCAATTGGTCAAACCATAGCCATAATATACGAGGGTCAGGTCCTTGCGTGTGGGATGATACCGCAGATTTATGCATTTTCTTTAGCTTGCCCGATGCAGAGGTTTCTACAGGCTCAGAACATAGTAATCCTTTTAGCTTACATGTATTTAGGATTTTGTTAATTCACACGTTATTCATTGGCTGGATTACGGTTTGCTCGGTGCGGCTCTGACTCTAGTTCATAATAAGTTGTCAATTTTCACATAAAAAGACATTGACAGCTACAATGTATCAAAGTAGTAGTAAAGGATCGAATTCACAAATCTCAGCAATTACACTATAACCTATTCAATTATTTAATTAAGCTAAATCGAATAATTCAAAGGTTTTGGATTTGGTTTCTAATTTTGCTATTGGTTTAAATTCAAAGATAATAAAATGCTAGACCTAGGGAATGATCAATGCATTGTCCTAAAATTAACTCGATGTCTCATGTTCCAGTTTTACCAAACTTCAACTCAAATATAATTCTAAATTGGTCCACTTTTGTGGTACCAATTACTTCTCTAAACAATTTAAATGCCTAAACTTTCATTTGGATTTAAGATAGTTAGAGAGCATTACTAGAGCAGATTTGATAAGTTCACAACTTGCCTTAGCTTCAACTTTCGTTGGCTAAGGACAACCTGCTCTCCTAAATGAGGTTTCAAGAATCCTTCTACACTTTCGTTTAATAGGAAATCCTATGAACAAAAACTAGGTGATCAAATCTAGTTTAAGCCTTAAGACATCATAAGGAGGAAGTTATTATAATGATCTACCTATTTGCATCCAGTTACTAACTTAACAACCCATGATTTCCCTAGATATAACAACCTAACTACTCACACATGAATGATTCAACAATAGAACAATATATAATGAAGAACATAATTAAGAACAGAAAAAATACTGAATAATACTTTATTAATAATGAAAATAATAAAAGACAAGGGTTCAAGAACACTTCTCAGCAGTGGTAAATGCAAGCAATGAAAGGATGTGAACAGCCCTCAAGAAATCTCCAAGTGACAAGAACAAAAATCTCAAAAACAATGAAGAACAATGAAATAAAAGTGTTTAGATCTAAAAGAAATGAATAAAAATCAGAATGTGGTGCTGTGGAAGCTCAGAAATAGTTATATACTGCAGGGTTTTCGTCCAGGATCTCATAAAATAAGGTAAATTGGAGCCAATTTCGTGATTGAAAGTTGCCAACAATAACTCATTAATCGAGCCTGTATCGATCGATCCACCTTTGGATCGATCGATCTGTGTTGAAATCTCGCGTGTAGGTCGATTTACAAATGCTCCGAATCACTTCAAGTAATATGGATCGATTGATCTGGACCAAAATCCAGTGTTCCTTTATATTTTTCCCACAACTTCATCTTGAAGCTTCAATCCATGCTCCAACGTGTTCGCACCTGTTAGGACTCTAAATGACACTAAAAGACTCGAAAAACAATTGAAAACAAAGGTTAGAAAGTGTTAAAACGCAATATATCAGTTGATTGTGGTGGCTACTAGTGGTCGTGAATGGTTTGTATATCGTGGTGAGCCCGACTTGTAAGGAGACTTGGACTGGGTTTTCGATTGGGGCTTTTATAGGGATCTGGCCTTACTTCAACCTCACGATACCTTCCGTCGAGAAGGACCACCGACGGCAAAATGGTAGCTGCCATCGAGAGTGAACCACATTTGAATCGAGGAAGAGAGAGGCTTTGAGGGCTTGAATTCGAGAGCATCGACCGAGAAGACACAACAATAAAAAGAGACCACCGCCGGCGAAATGGTAGCGGCCGTCGACTAGAAGAGAAACGGCGAAGATTCAAACCGCCGTCGTCGAAAAGTGAAATTAGGTTTTACGGTTCTTGTGGAAACTTTTATTTGGGTTTTAATTGTTTTTTTTTTTTTTTTGTAGAACCAAAGTTTTCGGTCTTGTGGAGTACTAGTTTTAATTTGGGTTTTTGTTACATAGAATTGAGAATTATTTGGTTTACTATGAAATAATAATCTTACCATCTTGAAATAATTAATCTGTCTTTAATCAGAAGATTTTTATTTTAATTAAAATATAATAATGGCATCACATTGTCGTCCAATGTTGGATAAAGGGTCTTTTCGAAAGATTAAACTCAAACAGATAAATCTGTCGGAGATACCCCAAACTAGTAATTAATCGAAAAATTAACCCCATTCTAGTTGATATCTCTTGTTTTTTTTTCCTCTCCGACTCTATACTTCTAGTAACTTTTGCATTTAATCTTGTTTAGATTGATACTTATTCAGTGAATATCTCCAATTATACGTTTTCAAACTGAATGTCATTTTAAATTCTTGTCATTGGCCTTAACCGAAAGTATGGTTTTCTTCTTATTTTTTAAAAATTAACCTTTATGTTCTAGTGCACTGAGAATTTTGGTGCCAACAGGCAACGGTGATCTAAGCCCCAATTGAGTTTTAATTAAATGTGTAAAGTAATGTATATTTTTGAACTAGGATTTTATCTTCTAAATATCGAGAATGATCGTGAATTACAAAGAGAGAAAGGAAAGATCTCTTCTTCTTTTTTCAGTAATAGAAAGATCTCTTCATTTTCAAATATTTGTTAGTTGATTTGCAATTTCGTGATTTTAATGGGATTTATTTGGATTAAGAAAGTTAATTCTCTAAAATAAGAGCCAAAATCATATTTATATGTTAAAAAGAAGTAAATGTTGATATTTCTAAAAAATGTCGACAAAACAGTAGTGTCCTAGATTTTGAGAAACATTTGGGTTGATTCGTGATTTTAAATGCGTTATTGATAAATTGCACTTTTGTCTTTTTCATTATTCATTTTATGAAATAACAAAAAAATGACCTCAAACAATTACTATGTACATTTTAAAAAAATGAACCACAAATTCATACTATCAAACAAATCTTCACACACTGATAAGCCAAAATGAGGATACAAAATTTAAAAAACTGAATTCAGATGATCTAACTCGCTCTGACCGTGCTACTTGAGAATTCTTCATGCATCGAATGTGATTGAGGGTAAAGGATGGGAGCCGCCCACGAGATTCGTTGAAGACCTCCACCAAAGAATCAAAAGCCGGCCACTCCGCTGGTGATTCCAATAACATGACCAGTTTCATACAGTCTGTTTTCAAATTCCGAATGGAGAGAAGACAAACTATGTCGGATGCTGTAACCTCCAAGAAGCAAAGTCTATTCCTCTTGTCCACACCCGTCCAAAACCCATCAAATTTACAAATTACTATATGTACATTTAAAATCACTGTTTTGTTATTTAAATATATACAGAATTACTTTAAATGGTTTCATGGATAGTTACAGTAGAACATCTATAAATTAATACTCGATAAATTAATAATCACCAAAAATTAATAAATTCTTCTGATCCCAAGTTGGGCCGGTATAAAAAATGACGAAATTCAATAAGATAATAAGATAATAACTTTTTCTAAAACTCCAATGTAAAATATAGTCCCCTATGGTGACCTTCTCTGGCGAGACTTACAACCGTCTATTCGTTTTTATGGTGTTGTAATGGAGGACTACCTTCACCTGGCAATCTGATCCCTGGCCCTCGAGGATGACGACCCCATCAAACTCCCTAATAGCTCGCGTTTCAAGATTTTTTATGCTAATTTGGTCAGCCTACTGGGACGCCTACTTAACCCGGACCGTCAACCAATGGCTCGGGTGATTGAGACAATGCCTCGGGTCTGGAGATTGTATGATAGAGTGCGGGAAATTGCTTAATCTCGGGACAAGTTCCAATTTATCTTTCAAAGAGAGGAAGACCTTGAGACTGTCCTGAAGGACCGACCTTGGTCCTTTAATCAATGGACGATCCAACGTGTGGAAAATGCTAATGAAACAGAGCGTTTAATACGCATCCAATGCGTGGAAAATGCTATTGAGGAGGCTCGAAACAATCCTCCACCATCTCTGCCAAAGGTGACGTCTGATCTGGACAAAGGCAAGGGTCATGTGTTTTAATACCCCGAGGACACACAATCATACAACAACCAACCGCTTTTCTCATCCAGATCTCGAGCCTCTGCCCCTGCAGCACATGTAGTCCCTCCAAGTTATTATGAAGCAGAGTCTTCTACACGTAACTTACCCTCCTTGAAGCATGTGGCGGGACCTACGGATTTTCGGTTTGGGACAGACTCTCAGTCCCGGAGTACCGGAACCCCAACTACAGGGACCAAAACTAGACGACGACCTCCTGCTTGGCAACGTCGGGTCGCACAAGGACTGAATACAAAATCTGGTCCTCATACCCGTTCCTCTACGCCTGGCTCTAGCAAACGGAAAGCTCTCAATCTAGAAGACGAGTCACGGAACAAATCTCCAAAACTCAACGACAAAACGGTGGCCTCCGATTTGAGGCTGCTGCAGGATTAATGAGTCTTATCAGTTGGAACTGCCAAGGTGTTGGGAGCACGGAGGCAATTCAACAATTTCGGGAATTAAGGAAACAAGTACAATTCCCGGATTTTCTTTTCTTAATGGAGACGAAACAACAATCAGCTTACATGGTGGGTTTAAAGGACAGTTTTGGTTACGATGATTTAATTACAGTAGAACCAGTTGGTCTCAGCGAGGGACTAGCTTTTATGTGGAAAGGTGGTTATAGCGTTCAAGTATTATCTGCAGACAAACGGATTTTGGATCTGAAGATTGAGATTGGATCTTTATCCTTCTATCTCTCGTGTATCTATAGAGACCCTGTTCGTATTCTGTGCAAGCAAGTTTCGGACATATTATCGGATATTGGTATGAGTCGGGAAAGAACCATGGCTCCTAGTTGGTGACTTCAACAAGCTCATGGATAATACGGAAAAATTGGGTGGTACGCTTCGAGAAGACTATACGTTTTGGGATTTCCGGGATATGAAGGAGAATTGTAAAATTGCTGAGTTGACATATACTGGTAACAGCTTCTCTTGGGTGAGTTGGAGAGATCGTGTATGGATACAATGCCGGATAGAAGCTTTGGCAATGATTCTTGGTTTCGCCTGTTTCCCTTTTCTAAGATGGAATACCTCATGCAATGGGGGTCCGATCATAGACCCATCAAGGTTAGCTTTGGCTCTGAAGGGGAAGAAATAGGAAGGGGTCGTATCAATTTTGATCGTCGATGGTTTTCTAAACCAGGTATTGCGGATGCTGTTCGAAATAGTTGGATGGGTACCGACGATGGCATTGAACGGAAACTAATCGATAGACTTGTTGGATGTCGTAAAGCTCTGTCTCGATGAAAGAGAGAGTCGCAGACTAACTCTGCTTCTACAATTCTCGTTCTATCCAAGGATTATGAAGCAGAAATTAGCAAAGTGGCGCCTAACCATCAAGATATGTATCGGATTAAAGCAGCCCTTGCACAAGCATACCAGGAGGAGGAGACCTTCTGGAAACAGAAAAGTCGTGAAACCTGGCTTCGTAGAGGTGATCGCAACACATGCTATTTCCATAATAATGTTAAAGGGCGTAAAGTGAAGAACATAATTCTGATGCTTAAAGATTCTCAGGGCCTAGAACAATTCTCTGAAGGGTCAAAAGGCAATATTGCTGTAAATTACTTTTGGGAGTTGTTTCAAAGTACTAACCCGCAGAACATGGACTCCTTATTTGAAGGCTTCACTCCGCATATTGATACTCAGATGAATAATGCACTCACTGCTCCATTTACTATTGCTGAAATCAAGGCTGCAGCCATGAGCATCAAGGGTTGTAGCTCACCAGGAGCTGATGGTTTTACGGCGAGTTTTTATCAGCAGTTCTGAGACATAGTTGGGCCAAGTATCGCGGATGACATACATACTTTCTTCCGGACTAATGTTTTGCCTGCCGAGTGGAACCATACACAATTATGTCTGGTCTCTAAGGTCTCGGTTCTCACTCAGATGACAGAATTGCGACTCATAAGCCTTTGCTCTGTCCATTACAAAACCATTTCCCAGATGATTTGCGCTCGGCTTAAAAGCATTCTTCCTGATATTATTTATGATACTCAAAGAGCCTTTGTGACCGGAAGGCTCATATCGGATAATATCTTGGTGGCTCATGAGATGGTCCATGCTCTTCGCACAAACTATTATGTTCGGCTGGTTTCATGGCAATTAAGACAGATATGTCGAAAGCTTATGATCGAGTGGAATGGGCCTACTTGGAAGAATTAATGAAACGACTAGGATTCTCGCCTACTTGGATAGGATGGATTATGGCTTGTATCAGTACTGTCTCCTATACGGTGTTACTCAATGGTCGTAGTCATGGGTTTATAAAACCAGCTCGAGGCCTTCGTCAAGGAGACCCTCTCTCGCCTTTCTTATCCATCTTGTGTGCGGAGGCTTTGGTTCACATACTTAATACTTCGGAGTTGCAAGGAAGATTAACGGGTCTCAGTTTGGGAACAGATGGTCCCTCGGTCCATCACCTACTGTTTGCAGATGATAGCTTGCTCATTTGTAAGGCATCCCCGGGAGAAGGTTCTGAAATCCTTCGTTGTCTTGAAGTTTATGGGGCTGCCTTGGGGCAGGTCATTAATCCTAGAGTCCCCACTGATACCAAAACAGTGATTAAAAGCACAATGGGTATCACAACAGAAGGAGGAGACGGCAAATACTTAGGCTTGCCAGAATGTTTTAGTAAGTCCAAACTATTTCTATTACAATTCATTCAAGAACATATGCAATCCAGAATGCATGGATGGTATGCACAGGCGCTTTCACAAGGTGGAGAAGAGATTCTTCTCAAGTCTATTTCTCTTTCACTCCCGGTTTACGCTATGACCTGTTTTCAGCTTCCTAAAGGCTTGTGTAAGAAACTCACGAGGATCATGACCGAATTCTGGTGGAGTAGTGGCTCAAAGAAAAAGAAAACTTCTTGGGTTGCGGGGCCAAAACTATGTCGACAGAAAGAGGAGGGTGGTTTAGGCTTCCAGGACATAGAGAAATTTAATCAATCTCTCTTGTGCAAGCAGGCCTGGCGTCTTTTCTCTCAACCTGACTCCCTTCTTAACCGCCTCTATAAATGTAGGTACTACCCCTTTGTTTCTCTGTTGGATAGTAGAATTGGTCGCAATCCATCGTACGTGTGGAAAAGTATCTCATTTGGTCTCGAACTACTTAAGAAGGGGCTGCTAAAAGGTATTGCTGATGGTGCTGATAGATTGGTTTGGTCAGACAATTGGATACTTGATCCTCTACCCAGATCTCCCCTTAGCCGTTTGGATACTCTGGATCCTATGCTGTGAGTTTCTGATTTGTGTTGTCGTTTCACAGGAGGTTGGGATGAAGGCGTGATACGAAATTTATTTGTGCATAGGGACGTTAAGATCATTTTATCGATGAAAATATGTTCGCGTCTACAAGATACTCATGTTTGGGGTTTCTCAACGAATGTCTTTTATAGTTCCCATAGTGGCTATAATTTACTTAATTCACTCCCTGAAAACCAAGAGCATAGCCAACCCACCTTACCTTCGATTGAGAAGAAGCTATGGTCCCGTATCTGGGAAATCAAAGCTCCCCCGAAACATAAACATTTTCTCTGGAAAAGCCTTGTTGGCGCTTTAGCTGTTTCGTCAAAGTTGGTGTCGCGGGGCATACCGGTAGGCCCTCTCTGCCCTTCTTGCAATACACAAGACGAGACTATCTGTCACCTGTTATTTACCTGCCCAGTAGTTGCACAAGTCTGGAACCAATCAGAGATCCTTGCTCCTTCACACGGTTATTCCAACAACTCTGTTTTCCTTAACCTGATACACCTGATCAAATGTCTTGATGACAAGCGCCTCGACCATGATAAATTTCGTGCATTCCCCTGGATTTTATGGCAACTTTGGAAAGATCGTAATTCTCGAGTTTTTGACCAGCGAAGAAGCACTACTCCAGACAGAACTCTTTCGAAAGCTATAAAAGATGTGACACTCTGGTTTCAGGTTAATGGCCCTAGACCCCTCTATCTCATGCGGGGCAAACCCCTTTAGCTCCAGGATGGCAACCTCCACAAGAGAACACTGTCAAATGCAATGTGAGTTGTTCCTGGATTAATTCTACACGTAATTGTGGGGTGGCTTGGATTTCAAGGGATCATTTGGGCAGAGCACTACACCATAGTCGACGATCATATTCTCGAGTACAAACATGTCTTGAACTAGAGTTATACAGCATGTTATGGGCTACTGAGAGCATGAGGAACCTCCATTTCCAACGAGTGATTTTTAAGTCCTCCTCGACCAAAGTAATTGAGTCAATCCTACATCCAGACTGTTTCATAGCACATCGACATATTCTGGTTGACATACTTACCTTGCATGCAGATTTTATTGAATGGCGGGTCCATCACGTTTCCCATGTGAACAATAATATTGTTGCACGAATCGCTAAGAGTGTGACTGCCGAAAACTGGTATCAATCTTATGTCTCCCGGGCAGGACCATCTTGGCTCATGAATGACATCATCAATGAAGCTGTGATGTTTCAAGTCGTCTTGGGCACCTAAACGCTTCCCTTTCTGTTGTCACTCCATATATGATCAAGTTTCCTGGATAGAGGTCCTTATCGACATTTTTGTCTCAAATCCTTCCAAGGATGTCTACTGATTTGCCTTAAGTATTTTTCTTTTCCTTACCTTTGTTATTGGGCAGAGTCCCTATTTGGACAGAGTTCCTTTTTGGGCTGAGTTCCCTTTATGAGCAGATTCCCTTGTTGTTGGTTGGTTCCTACACCCAAGAATGGAATAAAATTATGAGAGTTAAGAAAAAAAATAGCATAAATTAATAATTAGAAATATTATGCAGATAGATATATATATATATATATATATATATATTATGTCTCTAAGACAGTCTATTAAATATGACTCTAATATTATTTGTTTCTTCTTGTTGAATCTCGTTGGAGTTCATCTATACTTTTTTTATTGCTTAAAAACTCATGGTGTTGGCTTCTCAATATGCATTAAAAAATTAGAAGAGTTCTAGTCACAATAATTGTTTTCTTATGGATAACTAGACAAGTGGTTTTTCTCCCGAATAGTCGAGTAAGTTATCGATATCTGAGAACCGAGATTATATGTGAATCAAAACATCAAGTTCGTGAATGTCTTTTCAGTAGTTGACCCATCTTTTAAATTTCTTGATACAACATTACTTGAACGAATTTTGCAGTATCAAATAATTTGCTATTGTCTATTGTAGTATATGAACGTATATGTCCAAGCCGAGACTGAAAATTTGACAGCAAAAGCATATAGAAGTTTTAACAAAAATAAATTTTGAAATATGTAAACTATAATGGACTTTCTTATTTTTCAAAAAAAACAATTTTAAGGAAATAATAAACTAAAAGTTTATCTATAAATTAATATCTCTATAAAGTAATAAATTTTCAAAGTCCCAACATTATTAATTTATAGAGATTTTAAGGTGCTATCTACTTTTTTATTTTATTTTTAAAACTCAAGAATTTAACAGACTACGAACAATATTTGTATCACTAAATAATAATGAAAAAGAAAAGATTGTCCGATTAATGTCATAAAATTAGCTTCATTCCCTTCGATATCAAGTTAAATTTGTTAAGAATCCAAAGTTTACCCAATTTAGTTAGATTGTGTGAATGCGAAATGTGTAAGTTTGTAGAAACTTCCTTCAAAGTCAAAGGCAATAAGAGTATCTCAATCAAAGCCACATTTTACTGATGTCTTAAAAATCCGTTTCACGCGCTTTACTCACTCTCTCCTGCCTACTAAAACCCATAAATGATAAACAAATCAACCATTTTCTTATTCTCTTCACAAGGAGGAAAAAGATTAATCTCAATTTAGAATTTTTCAGAGTCAGATTTCCGTTTTGCATCGTCCATTGATGTTGAATATCTCGAAATAGTTACAAAGATCGAGATAACCGCGTGAGTACTTTGATAGTTTGAAGTTGAAGACAGCTCATCACTGTCAACTTCTATAATACTTGTTGTTGTGTATTAAGTAGAGGAAGCAGGTGTACCAAACTTTAAAACGCGGAGTTATGAGAATCAACACTTCTTTGCTTCGGCGACTGATTTGTGTTAGCCTCGTGGTGGCTGTGGCGGCGGAGGAGGAGAAGGAGAAGAAGAAACTCAAACAACTTTATCAGACGCCCACTTGGGCTGTTGCTGCTGTCTGTACTTTCTTCATTGTCGTCTCTGTTCTTCTCGAAAAGCTGCTTCACAAAGTTGGAAAGGTGTGGTTTTTTTTTTATAATATTAAAAGCAAAAGCCTCTTTATCTCTGTTAAATTAGAGATATGGGGTTTGTCTGATTTGAGAAAAGGAACTATCTTCATCTTTGAGATTTCGGTTTTCGAATCTGGGTATTTGTCTGGACCTCAACTTGTTCTTGCTTTAGGTTCTATGGGATCAGCACAAGAAAGCTCTTCTCGATGCTTTGGAGAAGATCAAATCAGGTGAATATTGCACTGTTTTCTGTTTTTTTAGTTACTTTGTCTGTATCTGTTCTGTTTTGAAATTGTAAAATTATCACTCTCTACCATGTAAAGCTATACTTGGCTAAGGACTTTGGCTGAGAGCATCTGATTTTTCCACAGATGTCTTGTTCAGGTTTATCTGATCCCACTTCATTTTAAGTTGTCAATATGAATTGTTTCCTCTCTGGTGCAGAACTAATGGTTCTTGGATTCATCTCTTTGCTTCTGACATTCGGACAACACTACATTCTGCAAATTTGTATCCCTATAAATGTTGCTCGTACGATGCTCCCGTGCCCTGCTCCTGCTCTTGCTCATGCCCCCCCTAAAACGGACGACGATGAGAAAGGGGATAATCACAGAAAACTCTTGTGGTTTGAGCACAGGTTTCTATCAGGAGCTGAAGCATCTGCCCCAAAATGCAAAAAAGAGGTGAGAGTTATGTTTTCATTGAATTACATTTTTTCTTCTTGTTCCAAAAGATTGTGAAATTATACAGTGTGTGTAGCTCTGATAACTTATTATGTTCATCATGCTTCAGGGTTTTGAACAGCTTATCTCAGAGGATGCACTCCATCAGTTGCATATACTCATATTCTTCTTAGCCATTTTCCATGTTCTTTATAGCTTCTTAACCATGATGCTTGGAAGGTTGAAGGTACTTAAAAAAATATAGTTTCGCATCTCGGGTTTCATCTTCATAAACCTTGGTTGTATGAAAGAATGGGGTTTGATTTTCTCAGATTCGCGGATGGAAGCATTGGGAGAAGGAGACATCATCTGACAATTATGAATTTTCAACAGGTACGTACTTGTGTACTTCCTTTGACCTTGAGGCTTCCTTCTCTCAGTTGTGGTGTTCATAGTTTGTTATCTTTATATTTGCTGTGTCTTGAGCTCTGATTACTGACTTTATGTGTTTGTCTTGCTTACAGATAACTCCAGATTCAGGTTAACTCATGAAACGTCTTTTGTAAGAGCGCACACCAGTTTCTGGACTCGGATTCCAGTCTTTTTCTATATTGTAAGAATCATCACCCTCTTGCTTTACATTCTTCTCAGGCAACTATACTGGGGAACTATTTTTGTTCTGCTTCTCACTTTGGTAAATTCGATGTCTTTCAGGGATGCTTCTTTAGGCAATTTTTCAGATCTGTTGGGAAAACTGACTATTTAACATTGCGAAACGGATTCATTGCTGTGGGTTTTTCAAATTACTGTCCATTTATCGATGTAGTATTGTATTGCTCTTACTGAGTTTCTCTGCTATGGTTTATGAAGGTTCATCTAGCGCCAGGAAGTCAATTTAACTTTCAAAAATACATAAAAAGATCTCTGGAAGATGATTTTCAAGTTGTTGTCGGAGTTAGGTAACTAATAACACTTTTTACAAACAAGTAAGATTGATTCTTTCCTGAACACTAATGATAGCGTCTTATTGCAGCCCTGTCCTGTGGGCATCGTTCGTGTTATTTCTCCTCCTGAATGTTGAAGGTGAGAGTCCGAGTGTATAATAATTATACATTCTTCACTGGAGTGTGTTCTAATTTCCTTGCTTGGTATTTAAGGCTTCAAGGCATTGTACATTGGCACAGCACTCCCGCTTCTTGTAAGATATCTTTCTCATTTCACTGAAATTTTCCAAATCTTAAAAGTGTTTCTTGAAATTTTTGCAAACTTGTTCTTTTTTCCAGATAATTTTGCTCGTAGGGACAAAGCTTCAAGCAATTATGACAAGGATGGCTATCGGGATCACCGATAGGCACGCAGTAGTTCAAGGAATGCCTCTTGTACAAGGCAACGATGAGTACTTCTGGTTTGGTCATCCCAAATATATTCTCCATCTTATACATTTCGCCTTGTTTCAGGTACTTGAAACAAAGTAATCACACAACATAACCACATTTTCTCTTCTTTTCTTAATTTGTTTTTTTTNTTTTTTTTTTTTTTTTTTTTTTTTTTTTTTTTTTTTTTTTTTTTTTTTTTTGAAGAACGCGTTCCAGATCACGTACTTCTTCTGGATATGGGTAAGAACAAATATTTTTCTTTGTTTTCTTGTGCAATTCCTTCATTACAATAATGACTAATCCTCTTTGTTTGCATCAATATAATGCAGTATTCCTTTGGTGATGATTCCTGCTACCATCCTAATTTCAAGATTGCCCTTGTAAAAGTAGCAATCGCGTAAGAGTCTGATCTCAAAGACATCAGATATGGATTTCGTCTGCAAAACACATGGTTTGACACTAATCTTTTTTTTTCTTCCTCTCTCTTCCAGTTTAGGTGTCTTGTGCCTTTGTAGCTACATCACACTTCCTCTTTACGCACTCGTAACTCAGGTAACTTTCCTTTCTTCATAATCTACGAAACTGGGTTTTCCCGTTCAGTTCCTAATCTGAGAAATCCTCGTTTTTTCAGATGGGTTCGCAGATGAAGAAGTCGGTGTTCGATGAACAAACATCAAAGGCGCTCAAGAAATGGAGAATGGCGGTAAAGAAGAAAAAAGGCACGAAAGCTGGCACTAAAAGACTAGGTGGAGATGGAAGTGTGAGCCCTACGGCATCAACGGTTAGGTCTTCTTTGTCAGTACGGTCATTGCAGCGTCACAAAACCACAGGGCATTCGATGAGATACGAAGGACTTGAACCTGAAACATCGGATCTCGACACAGACAACGAAGCTTTGACTCCTCCCAGATCTCCAAGCGTTGAGCTTGTTGTGAAGGTTCAACAAGATAAGCTAGAGACCAAGACCGGTGAGACCAGCCGTGATAGTGGAACTGATTCCAAAGAGTTCTCTTTTGTCAAGCCTGCACCGAGTAAAGAACCATCGCAAGACCGGTGATTATAAATGAGTTCTCTTTTGTCAAGCCTGGAACTTCATAAAGCACCTTTGCAGTAATACCTCCTTATTTGTGTTACGATCTTGTAAATCAGTGTCGTGGTGAAGAAGTGAGTATTGAATACCTTAGTAATTAACTTGGAGTTCTGGTTTTGCCATTGTTCCGGTCTAAATTCCGCTATTAGAGACGAACGAGGGACAAATTATCAAAACCAACTTTATATTGTCAATGTCGCTCTCAGTATTTCATTATTCTATAATCTGTGATCGAGCTGCTCATGTCGAAATCCTAGTTTTTCGTACTTTTTAATTGGAATCACATAACATGAAAACGCTATTTTTCTTAACTGAATATAATATAACATTTATTCAGAAAAAAAAAAAAAAAA
>OVAP01001773.1:0-15574 GCA_900406295.1 Aurinia saxatilis | reverse complement strand
CGAGCAAACAGAGTGGGCCGAGAATGGGCTTGGTGTCGAACGACACCCACAAAGGTGTCGATCGACACCCCTTCAAAAACAACAAAGAAAACTTTTCTTTTATTGCACAAACTGCCCCAGAAGTTATAGAAAGTCCATAGAAGACTCAAAACGTGTTTTGGCTGTATAAATACTTGTTTTTAGGTTTAGTTTTCATATATCTTAAATTCTATTGAGACTTAAGCAAGGAGATTGTTCTAGAGCTTTGAGGGACAAAAATATGCTCATAGAGAAGAATTCTGAACCCTTTGATTTTATTTTATTGGAATACTCTTTTCATGCATACTTCTTTCATCATGTTGATTGTTTCAATTAATATGTGTGAGTAGTTTTTATTCTAGTGTTTTTTATGGATTGATAGTTTAGAATAATTATTAGAGGAATCATACATAGTTCTTCATATAAAATTGTGCTTAATACTAGTTCATTGTTGGCCACTTTGAATTTAGACCATAGGTTAATTAATTGATGCGAAAGCATAATTATTTTAGATGAGCAAAATACCTATCTGCAAAGAAATTTGGTTTAGGGATTTTGTGAACTTAGTGAACTTACGATTAATGCTTGTTTTTATTCATAGAATTTTCACTGAAATTTAGGATTCTAGGATTTAAACATAGATAATCTTCACAACGACAGTTGGTTGATTTTACATTAGTGATTCATGTTCTAGGACAAGTCTTAATTATCCTCTTAATATTATTTTATCTTTGAATTTCATACTACCCATAGAATTACCCAACGCTTAGCTTTTGTCTCATTGATTTAAACCCATTCTCTGCAGTTTTAATTAATAATTATTCGTTAGTCATATTTATTTAAACTTCTTAGTGAAGTTTTAATACTTAAATTTATAGACAACTTAAAGTCTATATGGATTCGATCAAATACTGCAGCTAATTAACTGTGCTCTTGCAGTTAGCTCTTAGGATAAATTTGAGCATATCAAGTTTTGGCGCCGTTGCCGGAGACTTAATTATCTGCCTATAGATTATAGTCTTAAAATTTCGTCTAAGTTTTTATTTTATTTAATTAATTTTCGTCCAAAAAAAAAATTCTTTTTAATTTTTTGTTTTTAATTTTTATTTTTAATTACTCACAGTTTTATTTATTTATTTCAGGTAAAAAAACAAAATCAGCAACCATGCCACCAATTCTTATTCTCATCCAGAAAGAAGATGGTCACTTGTATAATGCTGAGGGACACATACGCAACAACCAAGGTCAGAAGCTTGATGATCATGGGTATGTGATCTTGGAAGTTCAGAATGTGGAGGAGCCTGAAGTTGCTGCTGCCATGACACTTGCAGACTACAATAGACCGGATCAGTTCTACTCAATGACCGGAGCATCCTATGGATCACATAGAGAAGGTGGAGGATCTTGTCAGCTCCATCACGGCTGCATGAGTATCAAATGACTATCTATTCTGCAAACTCTTCTCTTATTCACTTGCAGAAGAAGCAACTAGCTGGCTCAAACAACTCCCACCAGGCTCTTTGACTACTTAGGAAGCAATAAAGAATGCCTTCTTGAACCACTTCTATGATGATGATAGATCTGAGGACTTGAGGAGACAGATCCCGTCATTCAGTTAAGGATCTAGAGAGTCTTTCAAATCAGCTTGGATTCGATTTCAATCGTACCAGAGGGACTACCCACATGATGGGTTCAGCGATGCTCAGTTGCTCAACACTTTCTTCAGAGGTGTAGATTGGAGGTACCAGATGTCTCTTGACTCTACAAGCAATGGGAACTTCATGACTAAGAGTCCTCAAGATACTTTTATCCTCATCAAGAATTTAGCTTCGAGCAATAGCACAAAGATGTCTGGCAATGAGAGACAAAACCAAGTGGGAAGTTTAGAAGGGGTACAACTTGCTGAATTTCAAGCTACATTGAACTCAATGCACAACATGATGTTAAGTGACAACAAAAAGACAGTCTCGTTTGCTGATGTCAATTCGAATGAAGAGGAAGAGAATGCAGATGTCAACTTTGTTGGTGGAAATTTTCAAGGGTCCAAGTTTCCATATGGTCATAACAAGAACTTTAGTTCCAATCAGCAATTTCAGAAACAGAACTAAGGTGGCTATACTAGGACCTATGGCAATTCAGATTATCAGTCTCCACCACCAAAGTCATCTGAATTTCTTAAGGTCGAATCAATGTTCGGGAGGTTGCTTGAAGGACAACAAAAGCCGAAAATGGATTTCAATGGAAAGATCGATGCGATGTACACTGATCTGAATGGCAAGTTTGAAGCGCTTAACACTCATGTCAAGAAGCTTGATATTCAAGTTGCTCAAACTGCCGATTCTGTGAGGAGACAAGAATGATTTCTTCGGGGAAAGACTGAATTGAATCCTAAACAGTTTGTCAATTCAATCACTATGAGGAGTGGTGAAGAGGTTCAACAAGTTTCTAGGGGTCAGAATGGTCAAGAGGAGAAGGATTTAAGTGAAGCAAGTGAAGAAAACTGTATTTTGGTCGCTGGACATATCAATCTCGATCGACACCATCCTGGGTGTAGATCGACACCACCGGGTATCGACAGTGATGACGGACGCATGTCAAGAAGGGACCCACCAGTGCCCGACACAGATGAAGTGTCGATCGACACCACTGAGGGTGTCGATCGACACCCCTCGCAGACAGAGCCTGATTTTGATCAAAATGATGCAAAATTGATCCCCAACTCAACCACTTTAGTTCAAGTTAACCCAGTGGGAATCCCAGATGTTCACGAGACAAAACTTCAACCAAAAGAGCCACCTGAACGCGTTTACAAGCCAAGACTTCCGTATCCCAAACCGCTTAAGAAGTTNAAACGTCAAGCCATTTTGAGGAATGTCATCGGTGAATCTCCTTCTTATCGGTTCATCAAGAACTCACCAGCTATTAAGGGTTACATCAAGCAATTGAGCACAACTAATGTAAGTGTTGAAGACGGTGTTCAGGCTATCCTTAAGGAGATCAAAGCGATCAATGTCAACCTCATGCACATTGCTAAAGAAACCAAAGCTGACCCTTCTCCACCAACCTTGAAGAAGTTGGACAAGATGGAGAGTCCCGGACAATTTGTCTTCGATTGCTCAATCAATAGTATGGAGATGAAAAATTCTTTATGTGATACTGGTGCTATTTGCAATGTTATGTCACATGCAGTTGCGCAAAGACTTGGAATCTCATGCTCACAAATTCTAAAGACATTCATCATCTTAGCAGATTCTTCACCAACAATAGCTAAGGGTTTTGCTTCCGACATAATGCTTCAAATAGAAGATTATCTGGTACCGGCTGACTTCTATATCATGGACATGAACGAGGACATTCATAGGCCATTGATCCTTGGTTCGTCATTTCTTGCTACTGTTGGAGCAGTGATGGACTTCCCAAACAAACGTGTCTCCTTCTCAAAGATCAACCAAAAGACATTTTATTCATTTCGTCCGATGAAAGGGACCGTATGCAAGTCTGTTATACTTGAAAAAGTGCATAAATCAGTTCTTAAAGCTGCTGCAAAGGAAGTCCAAAAGATCCTTAAACACTTCTTCGATCAACAAACCAGATAAAACAAAGAGCAAAAGGATCCCATCTTATGCTACGGTCAGTATCATCATTCCAATGGAATTAAGGGACAAGGACGTCGAAACCATCAAAGAGAAGCTGCAAAGTACAATGGGTCTCTTGCCCGATATTTCGTCTTGGCAGGGCAAAGGCGGTGTGCTAGCACCAATGAGAAATTTTCAAAGGTTCACATTCGATCCGCCTTAAGTCACCATCCAAAAAATAGTCAGGCTAATGACTAAAAATTAAGCGCTTGGTGGGAGGAAACCCACTTGTGAGTTTTCTATTACTTATCTTATTATTTTAATTATTTTCGGGTTTTTCAATTTTTTAAAATACTTACGTTTTAAAAAAAATTATAATTATATTTTTATAAATTCGGCCATGTTTTTATACTATTTATAGAATTATTTTCGTGATTTTTTCTACTATTTATATATTTACTACGGATTTTTCAAAAAAAAGATTTTGTGGCCAGTGGGAAAAAGTATAGACCGATACTGATGCTTGGTGTCGACACTCATCGCGAGACAACTCGAGTGAAATCTTGGTGTCGATTGACACCCTCTTGAGTGTCGATCGACACCCTTGCGAAATCAGGTAAGTGGTTTCGGATTTTGACTCCTTTCGATTAATATTTTCATTTTTCTTCTCGCCTCGAGATTTTTACACACTGGGACAGTGTTGTTTAAGTCTGGGGGGGGTGGGGGAGGGAAATACTGATGTATTTGTCTTTGTTTTGATTTTTGGTCCAAACTTTGAAAACTTTCGCTTTATTGAATCAAAATTATCGAATTATGATTTTTTCCTTTGGTTTATTGCATTAACTTAGTCTTCTTAGTGACCATATTTGTAGAAGAAATTTCACATCAGACTAATGAAAAATCCAAATGCCAGTCAATAGTACAAAGACACACATGTCTAGTTATGAGGACCCGAACGGTTGGAGCTTATTGCACCTCTTCAATGTGAATAATGCTCTAGAATTTGATTCTTCCATTCATGCTTGCCAGATTCAACAAGTAAGAGAAAGCATTTTCTACTCTCACTTTCGAAAAAGTGACTTCATAATACAGTTACAATACAATTAAGTGAAATGATGATGCAGAACCAGTCTGAAAGGTTTCAAAGATCATATCAGATGGAGGTCTTTCCAATGGAGTTTTGATCTCATATTTTGACACAAGATAGGAAATTGAGTTAGATTCACTTTGGTGGTGGTTTCAACTCCTTCTGATTCACGGTTAAAGAGATATGACGGTTTGAGTGAAGACATGTTGTTCTGGCGAGCAAACAGAGCAACACGAGGATTGGCTAGGGTGTCGAACGACACCCACAAAGGCGTCGATCGACACCCCTTCAAAATCAGCAAAGAAAACTTTCATTTTATTGCACAAACCGCCCCAGAAGTTATGGAAAATCCACAAGACCCAAAACGTGTTTTGGCTATATAAATACTTGTTTTTAAGTTTAGTTTTCATATATCTTAAATTCCATTGAGACTTAAGCAAGGAGATTGTTCTAGAGCTTTGAGGGACAAGAATCTGCTCATAGAAAAGAATTATGAACCCTTTGGTTTTATTTTATTGGAATACTCTTTTCATGCATACTTCTTTCATCATGTTGATTGTTTCAATTAAAATGTGTGAGTAGTTTGCTTGTTAGGCTTAGGGTAATTCTAGGGTTTTTGATGGATTGATAGTTTAGAATAATTATTAGAGTAATCATATATAGTTCTTCATCTAAATTGTATTTAATGCTAGTTCATTGTTGGCCACTTTGAATTTAGACCATAGATTAATTAGTTGATGCGAACGCATAATTAATAGCTGAAATTATTTTAGATGAGCAAAATACATATCTGCAAAGAAATTTGGTTTAAGAATTTTGTGAACTTAGTGAACTTATGATTAATGCTTGTTTTTATTCATAGAATTTGCAAAGAAATTTGGGATTCTAGGATTTAGACATAGATAATCTTCGCAACGACAGTTGGTTGATTTTACATTAGTGATTCATGTTCTCGGACAGGTCTTAATTATCTTCTTAATATTATTTTATCTTTGAATTTCAGACTACCCATAGAATTACCCAAGGCCTAGCTTTTGTCTCATGATTTAAACCCATTCTCTGCAGCTTTAATTAATAGTTCTTCGTCAATCATATTTATTTAAACCTCTTAGTGAAGTTTTAATACTTAAATTTATAGGCAACTTAAAGTCTTTGTGGATTCGATCCCTAAATACTACAACTAATTAATTGTGCTCTTGCAGTTAGCTCTTAGAGTAAATTTGAGCATATCACTTCAATAGTTTCCAGATTTAGCCAAATCATCGTTATTCCTCGAGAATCTGAACAGTTTCTTTATGATGATATTCCCCCCCCCTCCGTACAAGTCTATTTAATATCTTATTGTTATGAACCTATTTATGGATGCACATTATAGGGCTCAGTTATAGGATCCATTAGTCTGAGCCCATTAGAGATTAAACATAAACCCTAATCTTGTATCATGTATAAGACTTGCCTCTCTAATGGAATAAACACACTTCTCATATTGATTCATAACACGTTATCAGCACGAGCTCTAGCCTCTTAAGCATATATTGTAAAATATAGTCAAGTTGTTTTATTTGTTGTTTTGTAAAACACGTCATGTGTTAAGTTTTCTCATGTGTGTGATTCTATCACCATGAATAATAATCGACAACATGGTAACACATCATGCTAAGGTTACTATGATTCATGTGTTTTATCACATGAATCAAATAGAACCATTATTGATTTGTCCTCGTAACCTAGCATGCTCGTCATGGTTAATTTGCTACTTTTTTTTAGTTACAAGTACAATTCATTGTGTTGACTTAATTACTTTTTAATAAAATATTATATGCAATGATAATTTTGGTTTTTATTTAAATGACACTTGATAAGTTTTCATTTAAATAACAAGTGTAAGGTTTGGACCAGTAGTTCATACACTGTAAGTGTAATACCAGTGAAAGATAGATGAATCTTTGTGTAAAAGAATAATAAAAATTGTGAATTTTGAGATAAGCACATTTGGTTGAATAAGGATAATCACAAAGACATGAAATAAAATATGAAGATATATATATATATTCTCTTGTGGTGACTAGATATTGCAGTCAAAGTTTACTTATGTGAACCATTGGATAGTACACATGAATATCAATATCTCTGAAGGATTACTATTATATTACAATTTTTGTTCTTGAGAAATTTGATTGATCGAGTAAAAATGAAAATAATTTTTGTAGATTTTTACGAGAATTTATCAAAAGATACGGATCAAAGGGATCCTTAATATGAAAGTCATTGAAACTCATGCAGATGTTATGTTGAAAAGATCCTTGGAGGATTTTCCATACGAATGTACGTGGTCCTGAAGTACATATTTAAACTAATATGAAATTAATTAATGATCTCTTTCATAATTGAAAGATGTAATTTTATATGACAAGAAGGAAAGTTAATTTGGTAATTTTTCATGATGAGCAAGAATAACTCGTACGTATAAGGAAAATGTAAAAGAGAATTTGAACATGACGTTCAAATGCAATCAAATATCTTTTATGCAAAAGGGATGTTATGGATTAAAAGTCCATGGTAAGACTATATGCTAGTCAAACACGTTTGTTCATTAAGATTATGCTTATATGTATCCCAAAAGGATGGTATTTATATGTTCGAAATGCATCTCTTAAAGAAGATGCTTTCGAGAGGGAGGAATATATATGGTAATGAGCGTGGTTGTACTCTTTTTCTTTATTATGGTTTTTATCCATGGGGTTTTTCCATGAAAATTTTTTAACGAGACAGCAAAAACACGCAATTGATAAACACCAAAGGAAGAATGATGTGATTACAAATTACATATGAAGGTCTATCAGATCCCCAAAGTATTGGTAATGCATAAATGAGATAGGGAGAAGAAGATTGATGTTGCTATAATTTATTTCAAGTGAAGATTAGAGGACTTACTTACCAAGACACTTCGAGGTACTACTTTCAAGAAATAATATCATCATATTGGACTACGTCGTCTCAAACATCTGAAGCCATGTACTCATGAGGCGGAGTAAAAACAAAGATTTGAAGTTATATACTTATGAGGGGGAGCAGGGGCGCGCTGCACTCTTTTTCCTTAACCATGGTTTTCCGGATAAGATTTTTAATGAGTCAGTAGCTTACTCACATTAAAGATTAGTCTTATGTAATAATGGTCATCCAAGGGGAAGTGTTATGAACCCATTTATAGATGCTCATTATAAGGCCCATTAGTTTGAGCCCATTAGAGATTAAACATAAATCATAATCATGTATCCTATATAAGGCTTGCATCTCTAATGGAATAAACACACTTCATATAATATAAAAGAGTTACACTTTTCAACAAATCCTAGCCGGCTTGGCCACGTGTCCTTTTTTAAAAAGACTTTTTCTTTTTACCAACTTATCCAACAAGAACCGCAAAATGTAACTCCTCCGAATTGATACAGCTTTTTTTAATTTTTATTTTCTTACAAAACTCTGACATGTTGTCATATGTCCACTTTGTATCTTTAATTTATTTACTAATTTTATGATCATTAGTGACCATTTGATTCGTTTACCTTGAAAAAAATTTATTGAAAGAAAATAAAATAAAATATTTATAAACAATATAAATGTGTATGATATAATAACATTTTTTTGTAGATTGACATACTTTGATAACACATCAATTCTAAATATTTATCTCAATTATTTATTTTCATTTAAAAATTAAAAAAAAAACTTTTCTAATAGGTTAATCAAAATAATATGTGAAGAAATCCAACTGGTTAAATACTATCAATAAGAAAATATTATTGTGAAAATGTCTTCAAAATTTACGAAATATCAATAGTAGTTTAGTAACTATATATTTCATCTTAAATACTTATTCAAATAGTTTCAGTGTCAAATTTTCTTTAACAAATCTATAAGAAAAAATTTATATATAATAATTAAATATAAATTATAAATATTTAATTGATTCATATTTTTTAATTGTTATAGCCCTAAAAATACTATTTCGCGCAACGCGCGAACATTCTCTAGTTTTATAATAATATAGTAAGTTCCCTCTTATAAATAACTCTGAAAAATTGTCATGTGTCCCTCTCTATTAATACAACCATTTAAGTTTTACTATTAAATCTTATTAATTTGTTTTTCTTAAATTACTGCAAAACAACTCATTAGTCATTTTGTATTTTAGTTAATAACAACAATTTAGTTACACTTTATTTTCACTATAATTTATGTTTTTGATAGTGATTCTTTAAAAGTAATGTGTTTAAATTAAAGTGTAATTTATAGCATTAATTTTAAAATAAACAATTAAATACTAATGATCTTATGATCTATTACTTTAAAATATGTACTACATGTTTTATTATTTTTTAACTAAAATTTTGAGTTTTTCTAACAAAAATATATGGGAACTCCCATTTTTTTGTAGTATTTTTTTTGTTTGTTTGTTACATCTTATACACAAAACAAAAAAGTGATTGAATGCACCTCAAACACATTAAATTCTTTGATGGTATTAATTGGTCCAATTTTATTAGAGGAGGAGTTTCTTAAACATATATATATATATATATATATATATAACATTAAAAACTTACGCTTTAGTTTGGTGTCAACTGGTTGTAAATGGACAAGTTAAATCAAATTGTATTAACAAATTTTCATGTATTGTTATATTTTCAACTGATTTCATATTTTTCTTTATATATCTATTATACGTAAATAAATGGATTTTGTTTACATAAGTATTGTACTCCGGTTTAAATAATAAAATTCGTTTTATTTAATTAATAATAGCTGTTGATAAGAATAAATATTAAAATTATAAAAATATTTTTCCGCGCAACGCACGGATTTTTCCTAATATCTATATACATAAAAAAAACTTTTTCTCTCTTCTGGCGAATTCATCGACCAACTCAGCCTCCACATCATTTGTATGATTAATTTCATTAATTTCATTATTTATGAATCAAAATTTAACTCTACACATTAGTTATATATGATACTAGTTAGTACATGATGATGATTAAAGGAATTTGAAAAGTCATTACTCATATAAATTATAAAATTGAATGAACCTCAATTATTATTTCATGAAACAATTATTGGATTAATACTTTATATTTTTCAAAACAAATTTTATTATTTAATTTTTTTAATATTAACTATATATGATATTAAACATGATGGTAAAAGAATTTGAAAAGTTATTATTCATATCATAAATCATAAAACTAAAAACTCATACCATTAAAATTTAAATAAAAACTGAAATAATTTGTTTATACTAATACATTGCATATTTTATTTATTCTCTGACAACCTACTATGTATTCGTTGAGATATTATTACTGTTGATACTCTTCAGGTATATAAAATAAAGTCGGGGAAGAAATAATTTTTCAATTATAAGGCAGAAATATATGTGTGGACGAGAATTCACACAACCAAAACTTGTCTACGGGATTTAAAGGAAGAAAACAAAAAGCAATGGAAAAAGATGAAGGAAGTGGGGTCGTTTTATTGATAGAACTCTCCAAGGTTACAAGTTACTAAGAGATTTCCAGATATCAGAGAATGATTTAAGACCTACGACCTTAGATCCTATATATATTACTAGCCAAACCGCCTTGGGGTCCAAGCTCGTTGTGGACCATCTTTCCTTTTCCTCCGATATACTTCACTTTCTCCGAAAGTCTTCGGGCTTGTTTCCTTTTCTCCAAGATGTACTGAGGATACTCGCTCTCAAACCTTCTTGCTTGACGGCGCTCGGATTACTTCGTAGGGTTGTCTTGATGAAAGACAGAATCGGGCCGACGACATGAAACTGGGCTGTTTGCCTAGCTAGGAATGTTTCTGGGCCCACAAGAATGTCTGATAATCTCGTGAGTCGTATGTGTTCGGATGACGACCTCATTAAAAACATTGGTAAGTAAAACCACATGGGAAAAGACCTTACCGAGGGAAAAAGAGTGTGATCACGGATATGAAATGCTCTTCGTGGCTCTTCCGATTGGCGATGGTTGTAAACGTTGATCAACTGGGACCCACAGGATGACTTGGGTTTCGAAACTTAAATGAGAACAATCATGCGGGCCATGCATGGTTACTTGTCCGCGGGGCGTGTCGAGAGACGTTGTTGAGGGAGTTGTGGCCTGCGGATGTTAAGAGAGAAATCGTGGCCCGCGAGCTACATTGCGATGTAGGTCGCGACCCGCGCGATGAGCTGTGTTACATATACTTCATATATGATTTTTTGTGTTATATATTAGTTTGTGTGTTTTATTACACATTTTTATAGTTGGGATGTTTATCCACATATTAGGCAATAGTTCATGTAGTTAAAAATAATTTTCCCTAGTATAAATGAATTATTTTATTATTTTATGAAATTTTAATAGTTTGAGTTTTTAGTTTTATGTAATATAAGTGAATTATGAAATATATTAGTTTAAAAGAATTATTAATCCTATTATTGTTTCATGAAATTATAATAGGATTAATATATTAGTAAAAATATCGTTTTATTATTTCATTAAATTTTAATGGTATGAGTTTTTAGTTTTATGATTTTTGATATGAGTAATAACTTTTCAAATTCCTTTAATCGTCCGATTATATATCATATATTAGTTAATATCAAAAAAGTTTTAATTAATAAACAATCTAAAATTATTTTGAAAATATATAAATTATTAATCATATTATATTTCACGAAATTATAATTGTGTAAGGTTCAATTTTATAATTTATAATTAATAGGAGTTATGACTTTTAAAATTCCTTGAATCATCATATATTACCTAGTTACATAAGTAGTTAATGTTCAAAGTTAAATTTTAATCAATAAATAATGAAAATTAATCATTTAGATGATTTGTGTGCTTAATTAGTTGGCAGCTGATGTGTGTTCACCAGAAAAGAGGAAAAGTTCTTTATGTAGTGGTTGACATAAAGTAAACTTTTTTTCTCCTTTGATGATGACACATCAGCTGCCAACTAATCACCCACCTAATCATCTACTTATTATATTAGCTATTATATAACCGAATTCATATCTATCTAGGACATAAATTTTTCCAAACGTTTTGTTTGTTTAATTGTCCAAAACCCATAAAGCCCAAGCCCAAATCTCCTATTCCTCACAACACTTTGTCAAACCCTTATCTTCTTCTTCCACCTCACCGTTCCAATTTTTTTTTAACGACCTACCACTCCTAAAACTTAGCCATGCCGAACCTTTATCTTCTTCTTCTCTCGCCTCCGACTATGCAAATACCAACATCAACAATTTCAGCAATAAATTCTAGGCATTAATGTCTTCATCATTGTTTTCTCAGCCCCATTCATCTGATATTAGTATGGTAACGGTGACCACCATGTAACAACACTGCCTGCATCTATGAGCTATTGTTATATCGAATTTATTGTCTCTGCTAATCCGCTGCACTTTGAATTGCTTTATTTTCTCATACCTATAAATATGCATGCTTCTACAACCTTCTATTTCATTTTTTCCTCTTCTCTTGAAACTAATACCGATGGCTGGCCAATATATCGCTCTTTATCAGCTAAATATGAACGCACCGTCCGACGTGTTGTAGGAAGGTTGCTACGGTTCTGGGATGCTCGCAATGTCAAAAAAGGTGGCCAACTTATGGGTGTCGATTTCCTCCTCATTGACGAAAAGGTAATGTTTAAATTGGTCACAAACCTTTGCCATAGCTCTTCTTTTTCTATGATTGTAATCTTCCTAACAGAGTGCCATCGTTCAAGGGTCCATACACGTCCACCAGCTTCCAAGGTTTCAAGATGCGTTGGCCGAAGGCAAACTCTATGTTGTAAGTGCTTTTGAAGTCCTCAAAAGCAACCCACGGTTCAGGCTAATTGATTCCACCATGTCCACCTGTATCACTGAGTCCACAACTATGGTCCAACTTGAAGACTAATTCTGTCAAATTCCCCAAAGAGCAATTCAGATTTCATTCTTATGAACAACTAGTCAATCTAGCCAACATAAAAAATGAGCTTCCTGGTATGAAGTGAAAAGTCAATTGAGAATTAGTCTCTTATTTAATATTTTAAATGAGCTATGCTTTCTTAACCATGTGATCCTCATTGGCTTGTTCTTGCCCACTGTTGGAAGGAGTGTCTTATAGCTTCTCAGTTGATGTGATCTCGGTTGCAAATGTTGGAGTGGGTGCGGCTTGTGGGGTGTCAAATATTGGGGCACCGGTGAAGGACCTATGGTGGGTTGTGAAGTTGAACGATGACAGCTTATGTGGAACATGAATTTGGTACCAATAACAGAAGTCACTGCCTCCGGAATGAGACATTTTTCCGCCTCTGCATTACCGTCCTCCTATTGCAAAGAGAGTAATGGGAGTTAGGACTTGTGTGAATTAATAGTGGGTCATACAAACCACAGAATGATAGGACGTATCAAAATACTATCAAATCATTATTGGATTTTATATAATTCAAGGGAGATGCGGGACTCACCATTAGACCGACAAGGCTTTTAGAGGTGTTGTTGAGAAATTTGACCATATCCTTGTTGAAAGCAACAAATAGAGCAGCGGTAATTCCATCGTCCACCAGCATCTCGACACGGTACCTTGAAAGTTTGGTTCGGCATAAAAATGACTTTGTAGCTTGGCACTTTAAGGTAAGGGAGAAATAAGTGAGATTGAGGTGGTAACTACCTGATATTTCTCACTATGGTAGGAGAGCAGCAGTTGTGGCAAGACAATGCAGTTTCCGACATAACCATTTTCTTGCTACAGTTTGAGCATGCAATGATACTCCAGCCGTTCTTACTATGTATGTCAACAACCGTAACGGTTCATAGAAATTCAGCATCCTACATGGTTACCATTAGAAATTAGTGTTGGAACTCAATTTTCTGCAATTGCAGAAAGTTGCAGGTTTTTGACACTTGCACTGTTCCTGCGACTTTCCGACCGTTTTTCGGCCAAATGGCTTGCTGGAATGTTCGGGTCGATAGCTCGTTGGAAAGCTGGTAACGAGCACTACAAGATGGTGTACTCACACGTAAAAAAAAATTTATATTGAATGAGAAATGAATGGTTGAAGTTGGGTGCTTGGGATGGTTCAAAACTGTGCAAAATATCCCACATCGGAAATGAGGGGCTTTTTTGAGTCTCTTATATACTTCCCCACCTTATACAATGTTCACAAATGGTAAAGAGACACACATGGATGATAGGAGGTTTGGGCAATCCCCACACGCACGCTGAACCGAACCGAGCCGGGCCGGGCGCGGGTCGTGGGCTCGTGGGCTCTTGGGAATGCCTCGCCGAGCCGGCCATTTCTTTTTGGCCCAACTCCGCGATTCATGTGAGAGTGGTTGCTTCAACAGCTCCGTGATTCGTGTGCGAGTGGTTGCACCACCAAGCGTTATCCGTGTGCGACTATCTCCTATAAATACCAGCCTCTCCTCTCTCATTGATACACAGTTCTAGTTCACAAAATTCTCTCCAAAAACGTAAGTCTAGCTTAGTGATTCGAGAGTGTCATTTTATTGGTTCGATAGGTTCATCAGAAGGGTGCTTCTTCTGATGTTCTTCCGTGGTTTTATCATGGGTTCAAAGATCGTTGTGGCCGTAGCACTACGGAGCGAATCATTTGGATTACGGAAAGAGACCAAGTCTCGACTCCACAATCGGTTTTCTATTCGGTTTTCATTGATCTCTTTCGTAATCTTTACATGTTTATTTTCGTATATATGTTATCCGTTCTCATATTGTTTTCAGGTTCTACAATCGTAATCCAAATTTTTAAATCCTGTTATAACTTGAATCGGACTTCAGTATGCGGATTTTAAAACAGTTTTCTTTTACAAAGATTTCTTAATCGTATTTATATATGTAAATGGTTCTTGCGATTCATCATTTTTTCCGCGAGAAGTTTACACGATCCTTTTCATGATCTATCGGCTCTGTTTCCGCGAACGCTTTCAAAGCGAGTTTGTGAAACAGTGAACAGGAAAACGATTTATACAGAGGCTTGTACAGTGAGTCTGCAAAACGTTCTCTGATTATTTAGTTTTACGCTTAAATAATTATTTATGTATATATTTTTTTAATACTTAAATATTTACTGTATTTATGATTATCTAATCCGTTTGTATTTTTCTGTACACATAATCAAACAAACGATAATGGCTGATAACAACGAAAACGCTGCTGCTGCTTCAAGCGCTGCTACCACTGACATTCCAACAGCGATTGTCTCTGGTACAACTATTGATCCTGCGATCTCTAGCCCACTACCAAGGTGTATCCTGGATATCCTTCCAAGGACACCACCCACTGAGTCTGGGACAACGAATCTTGAGTCTGCTGTTGACAATGCTCGTCGGATTCTGTTTCAAACTGGTGCTCCTCCTACATATGGAATGCCACCAGATTTCATGTCTGCTCCAGTGGCCCCTATCAGTACATGGATTCCTCAGGTGACTTTGGCGTCACCTCCGGTACAGCAATCATCCGCTGCTACACTTTTTGTGCAACAACCACCTGCCATCACAGAACCTGTTCAATCAATGGTCTCTTCAGAGGCTACTGGACTGCTTCCCTTCGAGTTTGCTGGGAAAGAGTTCAAAACGTGGCAAAAGAAGATGTTGTTCTTCCTTGCTGCGATGAAGCTGGACAAGTTCATCAAAGATGACAGGCCTTTGATTCCACAAGGTGGCCACACTATTCATACTCTTGCGAGTGTTGAAAGCTGGCTTCACTCTGACTATCTGTGCCGAGGTTGGATCCTTGGGTGATGAGGTCATCCCACAGAATCAAGCACAAGAAGTGGAGCAAGAAGCTGATCCATATTATCAACAACCACTGGCATTTGAGCTACCTCA
>OVAP01001772.1:0-22176 GCA_900406295.1 Aurinia saxatilis | reverse complement strand
ATTGAGTAGCAGATAAATCCTAGTATACCAGAATTCAAAGGCAGCAATATCGATGTTACTATGACTGAAACTCACCTCTTGGGTGCTATAGTTACCATTGCCCGAGTAATTCTGGCTTCTATAAGGAATTGAATGGTTGCCATCCCCGTTCACTATAAAATAAAGTTCATAAGAGACAATAGTCTACATCATATACACTTAGATAACAATATACAGAACTAAACACTAAATACCTGATAAATGACTCATGGGATCAGCACCAAGAGGGAAATGAGAAGCATTCGAGTTCGGAAACGACCCATGATATGTAAATCCAGGAGACTCTGAATAAGATATCTGATACTCATATGTATTATACTGTAAAGGCATAACATTATTTGAAAAGTGTGAATTTATATGGCCTGCAGGAACATTTTCAATTCTATCCATAGTTTCAAACTCGAGTTTATTATGGATATCATTAGATGGCCCCGAAAGCTGCCCACTGGACCCTTTACAAGAAGATCCATCTTCATTCCTTAATGACTGGCATTTCTTCTCCCACTACATCGAGCACAAACAGGATTTTCATTAGAGAAAAAAAGTAGTACAACAAAGTAATCTGTTTTTTTACTTATGGAAAAAGACTGGCCACAATTGACAACACTGCTACAAAGACGAGTATAATCTTCCAGTGCAATACCTTAGCTACATCGGCTTCAGAAATCCGGAAATCGTCAATGCAATCCTTAGCTGGGCCATGTTTCCAGAGAAATTGCTTGATATTCTTAAGATGATAGGAACTCGCAAAGTGATTGATTGCCTTAGAACTGATAAAAACATTATATGTAATCAAATCATCATAAGATACATTATAAAATCCTAATATTGTCTAGCATAATTTTCTCGCACACTACGATTCCACATTCCAGTGACAAAAGAAGCATTCAATTCAAAACTATGATCCTCAGAATCATTCGATACAATCCTAATTCTACGATTCCACATTCCGGTAAGCAAAAACGATGAATCCAAATCGAACGAAGAAGCTGAAAATCGTAAGGGGGATGTGGCATACCATGTGAAGGAGCTACCGAGCTCGATGATGTCTTCATCGCAGAAGACACACCAAACACGGTTTTGAGACTGCTCTTGCGGACGGAGAACGCTAGGGTTTGTGAGGAAGAATCTGACATCGGCGATTTTGGATCGGAAGCGATCGAGGAAAGTAGAGAGGGAGTCTTTGTGACGAGGGAAGAATTTGTGGCGCGAGCCTTGGTCGTGATGCAATTTGCACACCTTGCAGAACTCGATCTCGCTTGATTTCTTCTTCTTCTTCTCCATCGATATTATTATCTTCGTCTGTTCAGAAAAGTTAAAGGCTGCGATTATACAAGGCCAGTTTCAAATCCATGTGTTTTTTTTTTCTTTTCCAAAACTTCTTAAATCCATATGTTATATCAGCGGTGTTCAATCTTCTTAAACCGAATTAAACCGAATCAAACTAAACTAAACTAAACTAAATTATACGATTTAATTATAATTATATCATATTAATCATATAAATATGATTTTATTAAAGCTATGGATATAGATATATATATAGATATAAACAAAAAAAATCAATTAAACCCACAAAAACCGATTACTTTTTATATATTAATAAATATTATATATCTATATATTTGTATTATATATATAAATTGCAAGAAATCATAATTTAAAATAGTATATAGAAAATAATTTTTACATTTAAAATCGTAATAAAATTTTATAAATATAAAATATAAAAAATAATTTTATTTTCAATTTTTATTGATATATTTTTAAGATTTTAAATTTTTATTAAATTTATTATTTATTATTTAATATAAAAAAAATTTTTTTGGTTGATTTTAATTATAATAATTATGTTATAGTTGAAATCTACATTAAATATAAAAAAAATGTAATATGGTTTTTTTTTCAAAACTTCTTAAATTCACTTGAAATGTGTCCCCCTACTCTGGATTTGATCTCATTAAAAGATTAAATAATAAAAACTGAAAGGGGTTTTAATCACTGTGGGAATATTCGAGTGTGATAGTCAAATTCCAAGAAGTTCCTGAAATGGAGATAGAGATGAATCATTCGTGCAAAAAAATTCCACATGTTTTTTTTATAAATATCTTCTTCTGTTTTTTCGTTTCTCTTGTACGGCCAAGACTTTTGGATGATGTCTTGTACGATTTTGATTCCCCTTCTCTGTTTCATCCCACTGCTTAGCTCGAGCTTAGCTTTGGGCCACAACAACAATGGACGTGGAGATCAACCACTGGCTCAAATCAATATCTACAAAGCAAATCTTGCTCTTGATCATTCTGTCAACATTCACGCTTCCCCTCATGCTCTTGGCTCTCAGGTTCCAAAACCTCAAATTCTTGTTCTTGATGTTCTTGATCTTAATAAGTATATTTCAAGAATACTTGAGTTTTACAAAACTTTCTGAATCGTTTGATTCTTTGATGTCACACTTATTTATCAGGGTGAGGATACTGAATGGGTGAATGTTTCTATAAATAATCCCAATCCAACTTCAGATGATTGGGTTGGAGTGTTTTCTCCTGCTAAATTCAAGTATGTTTCTAAAATTACAACTTTGTTTGCTTGAATATGGAAACATGGTGCCAATATGTATTCTCTTAACTTTGGCTTTTGTGTTTTGTTTCTTTTTGCTTAGCTCATCTACTTGTTGGTCAACAGATGAGCGACAAAAAGCTCCTTACATTTGTTCATCTCCCATCAAGGTTTGTGTTTTTGTTACATATTATTGACCTGTGAGTTCTGGATTTTGAGTTTTGATTAACATTATGTTTCTTCGATATGCCAGTACATGTATGCAAAGTCTGGTCCTGATTATACGAAGACCGGGAATGTAATTCTTAAGTTCCAGATTATAAACCAGAGAGCTGATATCTCCTTTGCACTATTTTCCGGGGGACTTTCAAATGTAGGTTTGATTATAATTTCCATATATACTGTACATGTGATGTCAAAGTGGACTTATTGATGTTTTGTATACCACAGCCAAAACTTCTCGGGGTTTCGAATACTGTAGCTTTCGCCAATCCTAAAGCACCTGTCTACCCGCGTCTTGCATTAGGGAAGAATTGGGATGAAGTAAGTTTTTTCTATTACAATATTCAAGGGACTAGAATGATTCCAACTTTGAAATGCGTAGCCAGCTTTATTGTGTATCTTTTACTGAAACATAGATGACTGTTACATGGACGAGTGGGTACAACATAGATGAGGCTGTTCCGTTTGTTGAATGGAGTTCCAAGGGACTACCAGTTAGAAGATCACCTGCGGGAACCTTGACCTTCACCAGAAATAGCATGTGTGGTATGTCCTGTTTGGTTTATTTCTCTGTATCTTTAACTGGATACAGTGATGATCTTTCTAGAGATTTGATTTGTGGATGTATGTGATATTTACACAGGCAATCCTGCTCGTAGTGTTGGTTGGCGCGATCCGGGGTTCATCCATACTACTTTCTTGAAAGAACTTTGGCCGAACCGCAAGTATGATATCTTTAATCTCCTTCTTTTTTCTCTAAAACAAGAGTACCAATATAGTTTTGTGACTTCGATTGTTTGGTTTCCAGATACATATACAGACTAGGCCATGACTTGGTCAATGGTTCGACAATTTGGAGCAAGAATTACACCTTTGTGTCCTCTCCTTATCCTGGACAAGACTCGGTACAACGGGTGATAATATTCGGTGACATGGGGAAGGTATTGACTCATTTAGGCCATTACAATTTTGGCGTACTCTCGCACGAATATATTTCAAACGGTTCTTTTTCATTGAAATATGAATCAGGGAGAACGCGATGGCTCGAATGAGTACAACGATTATGAGCCGGGGTCCCTTAACACAACTGACCAAGTCATTAAGGACCTAGATAACATTGACATTGTTTTTCACATTGGAGATATTGCTTATGCGAACGGGTATATCTCTCAGTGGGATCAGTTCACAGCACAAGTCGAGCCCATTGCTTCGAGGGTTCCCTACATGATCGCAAGGTTAGTCTACAAGAAAAGCTTTGTTGTTGTTCTTAACTTATTCTTCTGCAGTGCGTTTTCTTATTTATGTTTTATTTCAGTGGCAACCACGAGCGCGATTGGCCAGACACTGGATCCTTCTATGACGGTAAAGACTCAGGAGGAGAGTGTGGTGTTCCTGCAGAGACCATGTTCTACTTTCCTGCTGAGAACAAAGCTAAATTCTGGTTAAGTTGTTAGCCATTGACGTTTACATGCATGTTCCAGAACAATCTCTTACAGATTTAGTTGTGAATGGGCAGGTATTCTGCAGATTACGGAATGTTCCACTTCTGTATAGCAGACACTGAACATGACTGGAGAGAAGGCTCAGAGCAATACAAGTTCATCGAGCGTTGCCTTGCTTCGGTTGACAGAAAGACTCAGCCTTGGCTCATCTTTATTGCTCATCGTGTCCTTGGTTATTCTACTAATGATTGGTATGGACAAGAAGGAACCTTTGAAGAGCCTATGGGAAGAGAGAGCCTACAGAAGCTGTGGCAGAAGTACAAAGTCGACCTTGCTTTCTACGGCCATGTCCATAACTATGAGCGAACATGCCCCGTTTACGAGGTTGGGTCCCATCATAAACTAATCTAAATTTCGGTCTCACTGATGTGCCTTGTCTCTGAGTTTGTCTCAACGTTTTGTTTTCTGTTGCAGAACCGATGTGTGAACAATGAGAAGAATCACTACTCAGGGACATTCGGAGGAACCATTCACGTTGTTGCTGGTGGTGCAGGATGTCACTTGGCTTCCTTTAGTTCACTGACTCCCAAATGGAGTTTGGTCAGAGACTATGACTTTGGGTTTGTCAAGTTGACTGCTTCAAATCACTCATCGCTTCTTTTTGAGTACAAGAAGAGCAGCACTGGCGAAGTGCATGACTCCTTCACCATATCTAGAGACTACAGAGATGTTTTGGCTTGTGCCCACGATAGCTGCGAGCCTACAACATTCGCTTCATGATTTATCTATATTTGGACATTCCTCCAAAACCAATTAGCTTTCAAATTTTGGTTTTTACATGTTTTTAACAACTCTTTCGTCAATTTCTTCAAATGCTGTGAACAATACATGTAAAAAAATTATTTTCATTTTCATGGAACAAGTTGTCTCAAGTCATAAGCAGTGTATGTCAGAAACAAAAAGGTCGCAGTGCTTTTAAAAATCTGTTTTTCTCTGTTGCACAAAAACACAGTGAATAAACAATATTCTGACTTTCTCTTCAACCGGACATCTCTACTTCACGGACATTGTCTTGCTCATTCTCCTGCGAAATTGTAGATGCGAGATCTTCTACTTTCAGAGGAGAATGTCGGGCCATATATTGAAACATAATCTGCACGAAGGATTGTAAATGTTCAGAAACATGATTTTCCTAAAGTTGACATACAATATATAAAGAAAGAGAGTACCAACCTTGGAATAGCTATCAGCAAAAGCTCTGGATCGATTTGACACACCAGTATATTGTAAATCCGCCTTCTCAAATTTACCATCCACACAGATCAGCCCTCCATCGCCAATGGCAAAACGAACAAGGCTTCCAAAAGATAATCCTGACTGTAATATTCAACATGGCACACAAACCACATATTTAGCAAAGTAACACAATGAGAAAGCCTCCTTCAGCTAATTAATCAATCTGTCATTACGGATACATGGTGTCTATCAACAAATATTGCAGCACAAGAGAGATCTGTTGGTCCTAGTAAGATGGACTTAGTAATATTACTAAGTAGCATACTTTTACCGACCCTAACGTTCTCCTCGTAATGGAAAAGGAAAAAGATTCCAAATGGTGATTTTTCAAGCTGGTTAAAAGGCTGATCAAGAAATAGAAGCACTTGTACTTTTTTTTTCCTTTTTTATCATAAAGCATACCTGTTTTACAAAATCTGCGTTCAAGCACCCAAATGATATGGGTGGGTCATCTGATGTTACAATTTTTCCGTCATCTTGCAACTCCAAGACAATCTGCGTTAATGAGAAACAGAGAGAATATATGTTAAACTTTCGCTGATGGGCTTGTACAAGTATAATTCTAAACCCTTTGTATGACAAACCATGAGATGTAAATGTATGTCGATCCCACTTACATGTTGTTGTTTGGGAACTTCTCCATTGTTATCTGTATCGATGACATACTGACTACACATCTCATCTTTCCATACCAATACCAGTGGAGTACTTCCAGTATGATAGTGTGCATGCCTGCGAGCATTAAATGAATTAGTGGGGGGAAAGAGGTGATATGTTGCCGCATAACAGTTGGCAAGAAACAAATTATATGATATTTAGCATCATTAAGAAACAGAAACTTAGTAGAAAAAAGAGAACCAAACCAATGAGAGTACATGATCAAAAACATGGCATTATACCACTAGATAGACCAGAGATACTATATATTAACATTCACAGAAAGGAGTATATAAGACCTATCCTCTTTCTAATGTAATCATCATTTATCATAACCAAAGCCTTAGAAATCCAGGATGTCTACAATGTATTCTCAACCAATCAACTTAAGGTCTGATCTGGCGAAGCTACAATAAACTGCATAACACCTAGGCTAGTTATGATATTTCTGCACTAGATTAATAAGAAAACAACTGATTGCAACTACGCAAGCTTTTGCAAGTGCAGACAGAAGAAGAAGGAAAGATGGAAAATGGAAACAACATTAAACTAAATAGCATCTTACAAGTGGGCGAGATGAAAATGATGCACTTACTTGTTATAAAACAGTAATCCATCCTTGACATACGGCAATGATCCTGTATAAGCTGAGTGAAGTCCGCTATGGTCGCAGTTGTAGAAAGGAACAGCACTGAACCTGAACTTGTGGTAAAACGAAGGAGGATCACAAGCACCAGTCTCAGCAAGTTTGGATAACAGCCAAAAGAACCTGAACTCTGCTGTACATTCGTAAAGCGAGTAACCTCTCCAACAAACCATATCAATCACGTAGTAAGTCTGATCCGCCTGCATAAAACCCACCTTGTAAGAACAACAACATCTATAAACCGATACGATTCAAAAGAAAGTAAGTATCTTTTACCTCGTGAAATATACAATCTAGTATAGAATACGACTGCGCGGGACCAGAAGCACCTTTCTTCCTAGCACCACCAGGTAACGCAGAAGGAAAATGATGCAAGACTGATCCATTTCTTAACCTACTAACAGTTGTACCATCAGATGATACTACAAAACATCTTTTCCCAGCTGGTCTTGCTAATACATACCTAAACCAAAATCAGAAATTTATGAAGTTTTCTTACCAAAGAATTTGAACTGAATCTCTTCACAGCCACACAAACAAGGGTTTTAGATTCTTACCAATCTCGGCTCAAATTATCAGGAACATCGATCATCCATTCAGGTAACATAAGCTGCTTAGCAAACCATTTACGAGCCTCTGGTCCTCTAAGTCTCGAAGACTGACGAAGTTCGAAGCTACCCGATTCGGATTCGGGTTCGGGTTCGGAGAGTACTTCTGGGTCGACATCGGAAGAGGAGGAGGATTGGAGAGAGATGACGGAAGAAGCGAGGTTTCGGGCTCGTTGCTGAGCGTCGGAGCGATGCTGAGATTGGCGGAGAAGAGAAAGGTCTCGTCGTTTTTGTTGATCGGAGATAGGTCGTCGTTTAAACGGACGGCGAAGATCATGCGGAGGCATATTTGGAGACGTTTAAAATTAGTGAGGTTTTCTCTTTCGCTGTGATTAAAAAAAAAGTCGATTTTATGGAACAAGTTTTACCGTGTAGTTTTTACTTTTAGATTTTATTATAAATACTCATTCCTAAACTGATTAAATTTAATAATATTAATAGTATATATTGGAAATATTATAATTATATATTTTTTTTGTTTTTTAATTGACATCTTTTATTCATATACATTTTTTATTGTTGTTCAATATCGTGTAACCCAGTGTTAATTATTAATTCCATGCAAAAAAAATTTGCAAGTAGCACAATTCCGGCATGCTCTCAGTAATTTCTTTAGCATAAATGTCATCATTTTGTTTTCAAGCAAGTTGAACTATTCTAAAGTTATCTCCAAAGGAATGAAATCTCAAGCTCTTTAGCACTAGGAGTTTTCCAACACTATCTATTAATCTCGCTTTTTTAGTGGAGATTGCATCTCAAATTTAAGGGATTTCAAATTACTACACAGATTATATGTAAAGTTAAATACATTAATAAACTAAGAAAAAGAAAACAAAGAACTAATGAAACTAAAGATCAACACATAAGCTTGTAACAATCGTTAACTTACAATTAAAGAAACAAAAGTATAAAATTAACATTGGTTTGTTGAGAGAATAATTATGATATCAGTAATAGAATCAAACTGATGAAATTAAAATCTTCAGATGAACATAACTAATGATCTTAGATAAACAACGATAGAACAGATGAATATTAAAATGAGATTAATAAATTTGTACCTTATAATCAATTAAAACAAAAATATAGTCTTAAATTTCATCATCGGATGTAAGAAAAATGGTATTCCCAAGATATCAGAATACCAATAACGAGTGTACAAATTCGCAGAGTTACAATGTAATCAAGGAGATCATCAGTTCCAAAGTCATTAATATGAATTTCGAGTAAACGAAAAGAGACACATACTTACAAAGGTCAGTAGTTTCAAAAAAAAAAAAAACACAAATGAAAAGACACCAAATAAAAAGACACAACTGTTAGAGTGTTTTTAAAACCATTACAAAAAATAATCCAAAAGGCGAAAGAAAAAGACATCAAACCAAAAGAAACAACCGTTTGGATGCAAAAAAAAACACTATAAATAGACATAACACTTAAGATTCTATAATATATCACAATTTAGTTTGTTTACATTTTTTTAATGTGACTTTAATAATTAGTTTGAAACTTAATTTATAGCTTCTATATTAATTTTTTTATATATTTTTTTGTCAGAATAATGACTTTTATTATGCTTGACGAGTTACAATGTAGAGACTAAGGAGCTTAGAGCTCCTTTAGCCAAAGAATCAGCTACAGAGTTTGTCGAACGAGAAATAAAACGAAAGATAACACAACTAAAGAGAGGAAGGAGGGCGTTGATGTCTTGAATGATACCATACGTCTCTGGGGTCCAGCTCTTTGAGTTGAGGAGGTTGATAAAAATTTGTGAATCGGATTCGATCTTCACATTTAGGATATCTTGACTGATCAGGTCAGAAAGTGCAAACAATATGCCCAAACCTTCAGCTGCAAGCGCGGAAGGAGTATGAGATCTAGAGCTTGTCATATGTCGGGGTGGAAAAGTACCACTCGGTGTTTGGATAACCTAGCCAAAGCCAGCGGCCTTGATATCAGGACGCCAAGCTGCGTCAACTTGGACGATGTAGTCCGTTTGTCCTTGGACTCTGATAGTAGAATTAACAGGTGCATGGTTGGGTGTAATAGCGTCCTGAGCTTGTTGCCATTCTCGAGCCATTGCATATTAATTTTATATATATACTCCCAAATGTTCAATGATTTACAAAGTTGTATAACTTGATTATGTAACCATTGTTCATAATGTATTATGTCAAATGAAAACATTTGCTTCTTATAAAGTTCCATGAGCTTTAGCAAGATTTTAGACATTTTTTCAAACAAAAATATGAGGGGTCAATAGAAAATTAGAAGAGACAAGTTTTAGTTATAGTAAGTAAATCTTATGTGGAAGCGCTCTTAGCCTATTGGTTAAGGGTTTAAAGGCTTCTACACTAAGTATGAAGTTCGAACTCCAGATAATATAATTTCTGCAGATTAAAAGGATGCATGGGTTTGGGCTTGACGAAGATCCAGAGTGATGTAGGCAGATCAATGGATACATGAGCTTGGGCTTGACGAAGATCTAGTGATGCAGGCAGATCCGTTATCCATGTTGCGGGGAGAGTTGCACGGTAAAGTTGTTCGTAAAGCAGTTCATTCAAATCATTTAAAAAGAAAATAATTTGTAATAGGATTAAAATTTCCAGATGATAAAAAAAAGTAAAGCTTATTTTTTAATCATGCTCATTGGTTTTAATTAATGTTTCCTCTATATTCCACACTGCCAAACTTTTCATAATCTAGCCTCAAACTTCATAACCTTCTTCATTAACCATGATCACTCATTTTCTTCCTCAACCATCCCCAAATATGAATTTTCAAAACAAAAAACAAAAAAACTAACCTCTAGTATTTTCTAACTCATTCACATTTTATAGCTTTTTGTTATCTACAATATGAGAATTTGAATCAAAACAATTGTCGAAATAACACGTAGACAAAAAAACTGACTCACTTTAAAACTAACCGTCTCAAAATTACATTCTTCTTCTAATCGAAACATGGAATTTTCAGTTTCTAGTTCCAAGTTCAGAATATAATGCACCATCCATTAAATTTGAAAGTAAATCTCTTTATCAGCTTATTGTGCTTCCCATATTATTTTTAAACTTTCTCATTATCCAACAAAACTGCATGTATTCATCACTAAAGTAGCAAAGCACATTCATTTTGCAAACTGGTTAAGAAAACATACTGGAAAAATTATGCATGTTCATACAAACATACTAACCCTAAAAACTAACGGCACAAAAATTGAAACTTTTAAATAAAAAACTCACATGATAGGCCGTTGAAAGTTGTTGAGTGATGAGAGGTCTTTTGTATAATTAAAGATTTTTTTCCTGGTCTTTTTTTCCTTTTGGTTTTAAATTTTAAACTTCCTTTTATTAATTTCTCAAAATAAAATTGTGTTTACTTGTTTATACGATTTAGATAAATCCGTCTTTTTAGATTCAAGATTGGTGACGATTTCATAGTAAACGAGATTCTCGATTGTAGATGAACTGTGTATAAAGCAAAATCGATGGTCCATTCCATAAAACACATAGACCAAGTTGTGTTAAGATTATTTTAGCTTTGTGTAAATCCCAAAAGCCAAAAGTTGGGGAAGTAATTGATAAACTATCACATGTATGAAGCAAGAAGTCTTTATGTTTCCTAGGATCAAAGAAGTTCTTATGCATAAAGCACATATATAAAATGCAAAGAAAAAAAGGAAAAACATGCCAAGCGAGTTTCATCTACTAAAACAACAAAAAAAACACATTTTATGCAGGTATACATAGACAACAAAGACATATCAAATGCTTCATCTGACCATCTAGTACTATGTCAATACAATGCATCAGTTCAAGAGCTCAAGCCCTTTTAATTCCAAGTTACAACGTAAATATTCAATTCAATCAATGTTGTTGTACATATAAATGTGAACAAACCAGGACAAGAATACTTCTAGACGACGGTTGTACTATCACCAAAGCTCAGGGCCATTTTGAGATCAATTTCGAACATGGACAAGTTTAAATCTGCAAATTAATAAATACACAGTTTAAGAGAGGGGAAGCAGCAGAATATATCACTCGTTAGAATAGAAACATGCATTCAATCTCGTTCATATCTCCTTATGTTCTTGGATGTTAGCTGCCGGATCCAATGACATTCCTGGTCAGATTTAGCCTAATGATCAAATTAAAAGACAATAATGTTGAACCGTTTTGCAGAGGTAAGACATGCCTGATATAGCTGCAAGAATCTTCAGAAAGTATGTGGACTCTTACCGTCCTTACTGTGATGACCCTTTTATCTTAAATCTGATCAGATTAAAAAACACACAATAATTTAGTTTTTCAAGCAAACAATGGCGGAAACTGACAACTTTCACTGGTTTTTTGATAAAAAATTATAAGAGTGAAGAAGTAAAAACAACAAAGACAGATGACAAAAAACTTCAATTTTATCAGCCTTAGAACCACCTTCGTGGAACATGTTTATCTTAGCCATCACATTTCTTCTACATTGTTTCATTTTCATCTTAAATTACAAAAGAACCAGATCTTCTTTAACATCGTCGACAACACTTTTGCTTACTCCTTGCAAGAGCAGTTGCTATATATTTCTGAAAAGTACGAGATACTTTCTGAAATAAGTTGTAACATAGTGACTCGTGAATAAGTTGTTAACAAAAAGAAGATAACAGAAGGGTTTAATTTCTTTGTCTGATAACCCCAAAAATAACGGTTTAAGTTCTTAAGAAAGTCAATAGTCACAAACGAAAAGACACAAGATAAAAAGACACAACGAATCAATAATATTTTTTTAAAAAAAGAAAACCAAGATGCACAAACGAAAAGACACCAAACTATAAGACACAACCGTAAAAAGAAAATGTCAATAGTGACAAACGAAAAGGCACAAGACAAAAAAACACAACCGATCAGTAATATTTGAAAAAAAAACAAAAACAAAAGTCACAAGCGAAAAAACACCAAACTAAAAAAAAAAAAAAAACTAGTCACAAACGAAAAGGTACAAGACAAAAAAATACAACCGATCATTAATATTAAAAGAAACACAACAAAAGGCACAAACGAAAAAAAAAAAAAAACCTGGCTTTCATAAAAAAAATAAAGAATTAGTATTTCCATAAACAAATGTAACATCTAAAAACTCATTATGTGAACCGCCCAATTAAGTAAAGAAGATAGCGGGAACTTTCATTAATCTTTTATATTTAAAATTTGAGAGATATTCTGCATTATCAGTGGATCTCCAAAAATCTTTTGATAAATCGAGAAATGCAGATTTAGCTGATATACGAAATTGATGTAAATTCATAAACAAAGTGTTTATTGTTGACTCACGTTTTCTGCATAAATAAGAACTTAGTTTCATTGTTGTTTTTTGGTAATATATTAAATGAAAAAATAGACACATATTTATAAATGCCAACAATTTCAAACAAAAAACCAAAGGACACAAATGAAAAGACACCAAACAAAAAGACACAAACTGTTAGAGTACTCTAAAAACCAGTACAAATAAAATTCAAAAGGCATAACAAAAATACACCAGATGAAAAGGCATGACCTTTTGGGTGCCAAAAAAAACACTATAAATCGACATAACACTCAAAATCTTTTCCTGGGATTGTTATTATTAATAGATTTAAAGAAAAACTTAAGTTTAATCCAACAAAAAGAAAAGAAAACTAAAGTTCTAAAAATTATTAATTATGCTTTAAAAATTATATTCTGATATTATCATAAATATATTTTAACATTTAATCATTTGCAATCTATTATAAATATTATTGAATAGCTTGAATTATGTTTCTTGTCTTTGAACAATTTATAAAATCTTGGTTTGAAATAAAAAAAAGTTCATTTGAAATTAAATGTCTATCTCTTCTATCGGTTTTTGTCGTTTATCACAATCGATTAATTATTGTTTAATTTAATTGTAATTAGCAAAAAAGATCTTTGATTATAGATTATCTTCATATCATGATGATCATTATTCATATTATAATAGCCCAAATACCCGTCCACATAATACTCTCTCTTTTGTAAGATATTTTGACTAAAAGCACATTTATTATTAAAAAAATTCTTACTAAAAACATCTTATAATTAAATAAAAAAATTCTGAAATTACAAAATAGAATATAGAAATTAGGTTAATGTGCTACACAGTCGTGGTCCAAAAAAAAACAAAAACAATTCATAGTGGTGTACATAAAGCAACACACGATGTGTTCACTTTTGAGATATGCTGATTAGTTGATAATCTATTTAACCCAACAAATCTTAACTTATATTAACTTATGTTGATTGGTGTACTTTTTCGTTTTATTTTAATTGTCATTCTAAGATTTTTTATATATATTATGAAAACATATTTAAAATTATATTATATCCTGAAACGAGAAGTTAACTGTTGGTATTCTTCACAAGCTTTGAAGTTAAATTCGATATTTAAATCCAAAATTTACCTTGAAAACCGAAAAACAACAACTAATATGAAACAAAAAAATTATCTCCAGAATGACAATTAAAATGAAATTGAGAGAGTATTAATAAGGATTTACTTCTGATTATGATGTTGTTGACTACAGAACTATTTATGGTGAAAAAGAAAGATATTTATTGGAAAAATAAAGATTGAGAATATCTACAATTAAGGAGAAAAATCGCATTCAACTTGTTTTTATTTAAAGTAACAAAGTAATATTATTTATTACAAACTAGATCAATATTATTTAAAGTAACAAAGTAATCAAAAAATACAACGAACCANTAAAGTAACAAAGTAATATTATTTATTACAAACTAGATCAATATTATTTAAAGTAACAAAGTAATCAAAAAATACAACGAACCACAATTCAAAATCAATAAAGCTCTAATATCACAAGCCTAACAATAAAATTATCTAGATACTACTGAGCCAACCGTAAAAGTCATTTTGATCTTGAAACTATGAAGGTTCTTCTCCCAACAGACTCTTGAATCTTCGAATCTTGTATTTTTCTTTTGCCAAGTCTCCTTGTTTTGTCTATCTCGAGAGTAATTAGCTGAGAAAAAAAAAACAAGATAAGCCCCAACAAGGGACCATCCAGAGTAATTAGATGGAGAAGAGAGATAAGCCTCAACCAACCAGGGGAACCACAAATTCCAACCAACCAGGGAAACCACACGCCCCAACCAACCAGGGGAAGTACACGCTGCACGGTCTCTTTAACTTGTTTTTGACAAAGAAAAAGAAAAAAAATTGGGTTTCACAAAAGTCTTGGTGACCCTTTTTTGGTAGTGATATTGGTTGTTTCGGTGTCTAGCCAAAACTCTATACCTATGCATATAGTTGCTATTGCTGTTAATTACTATCACCATAAAACATTGATAAAACTCATAATACTATTGTGCGTACAACCAAAAGGTGAAAATGATCAATGATCATTTCATTGTAGATGCATCACGGTGATTAAATTAGTGTGTGTGTGTGTGTTTAGCTGCAGAGATTATTGAACAAGAAAATGACCAATTTTGTTTGATCCGTGCGAAAAGGATTATACCGACAAACAATGTCGTTCGGGCTGTAGAGCACAAGATTTCAACGATGGAAGATGTGAACTTGGATATTGTTGTTGCATAGTGTAACTGCTTAATTAATTAAAATTCAAGAATGTTTGATTTGATTATCAAAAGTATGTTGTATTAATAAATTAAGATTCACGGTGTGTGACTATAATAATTAGGATTATATATACACATTTATTTATTTTTCATAACCACTTACTTGTATGAATTTTATATTTGACATTTTGGATAACAATTAGCAAAATTAAATTCCAACCCCCAAAACCTCACCCCAAACCCTAAATCTCAAACCCTAAACCGCAAACCCTAAAACCAAACCATAAACCCCAAACCCTAAATTTCAAATTATAAATTTTTAACCCTAAATCCTAAATCTTAAACCCTAAACTTGAAACTCTAAAGCTTAAACAAACCTTAAACCCCAAACGCGAAATCTCAAACCCTATACTACAAACCCTAAAATCCAACCCGAACCCTAACCCTAAATCATAAACCTTAAACCCTAAACTCCAAACCCTATACCTTTAACCTTAAACCCTATACCCTTTATCTTAATATAAAACTTATAATTTCTCTTTTATTATTTTTATATTTTTAATAAAAAAAAGGTTGTGTTTCATGTTTTGTAGGTAAAATTAAACATTTTCTAAAATGTTTTAATTTAATATTTTATAAAAATATTAAGAAATAAAATTATAGAACAATTATAGTTTTTATTAAAAATTTTATATAATTTGTTTTCACAATCCATGTATAAATTATGTTTACATGACTAGTTTTAAAATGTCATATATTTCATCCCAATAAAATAATATATTTTAAAATTTTAATTACAAAATAAATAAAAAAGAATTTTATAAATTTGAAACTCTAAACCCTAATCAAAAGAAATAATAATTTATCATATTATTGTTTTCTAAATTGAATAATTAAAAACATATTAAAAATTAATTCTTAAGATATATCTTTTATATTTTATGTTTTTAATACGTGTTTTGTATTTTAAATATAATTGAAATTTTGTATTAATTTTTATTATTTATGTGAGTCAATTTTACAAAATTATGTTAGAGGGAGGTGATTTTGCATATTTGTTTTGGGTAATTTTAGCAATTTTCCCCCAAATTTTACTTTTATTTAGTTTGGGAGGGAAATAAATATTTCTTTCCCGCCAAACTCTACGGTAGCGTTTTAAATATGTATGTGTTATGGTAAGCAAAAAAAAAGCAGGATTAAATTTATTTTTCGCGCCTTACCTATCCTAGCGTTTGCGATTTTGTAAACGTTATGAAAAAAGCACAAGTGGTCTACGATAGCAGAAACAGTCAAAACGATATGCCGAAGTGCTATTAATACCCAGATTTCATGTAGTGATTCAAAGTTCAAGTTCTTAGCTTCCTTGATTCGGTTGATAATGTTTCTTCTAGATCGAAACAAATCCTCCTAGGAGGCTTCCGTTTTCAGGTTGCTTGGGCTTAATCCAATTCGTTTTTGGAGTATCTCGTAAAGAACAGAAGAAAAATGGTGGTTGAAGGCGTATGCGGCACAAGGACTAGAATCTTCATGAAGCTTAATTCTCGTGGTAGAATGGGGGTGTATTGGATCCTGACTTTGAAATGGTTTGATGTTTATTGAGGTTTTGGAGAGTTTGATGATTTAGAGGAGTTTTAATGAAATCACCTCATATTCCACCTAAAACCATGTGATTTGATTACTTTCATTTTTAACTAAAAAACTCATCCAAAACACTCTCAAACCACTTAAAAATAAATGATTGAAATATTTCCAATAACACCGAATTTGATGGTATTTGTTAAAATTCCTGGTCCAATAACACTAATTTTTAAAAGACTTTTTAAAATACATGTTTCAATAATACTGAATTTGTTAAATCACACAAAACACTCTAAATACATGATTCAATACACCCCCTAAATATACCGAACACACCCTTAATAAAATTATTAGTGTATTATCATTTATACCTAGCTAGCATATTGTATTAGTATACTGCTACATATTGATCGGTAAATTAGTATAGTGTATTCAGAATTATCAGAGTAGTATCATTTATACCTAGCTAGTATAATGTATCATTTTTTTTGGTTCAAACTAACATTCCACGTACGTTCATTCATTTAAATATAAAGTCATGACAGAAGAGTCTAATTGCTAGATGAGCTTTAGCATTGGACTTTAGTTTCTCTTAAAAAAATTACAAGAAAGTGAAGTGAGATTTGGTTTGATATCAAATTTGTTCAGTTAGAGAACAACACGCAACAACCAAACCAAAAATGTTACCTGATAATTTGATACATAAACACACGCACGAAATACTAAACTAGGGCTAATTCTAGCTAGTCTAACCAAGATAATTATATATAGCCCTCAAACGTTATTAAGTAATCAAGACAATAACAACAATACAAATAGAGTGATAATCTCCAACTCAGAAGAGAATCAAACTAGTTTATGTGGAAGGCTCCCAAGACAATGGCCCTTCTTCTTCGTACCTTTCTTCTTTTTCTTTTCAACGTCTCTCAGCCCAGTTTCGTCTTCTGCAGGAAACGTGTGCCGTGAAAACCAACGGGATGCACTTTTGCAATTGAAGGAAGAGCTCAATATTCCCAACAGAACTCACGTTTGGGCGAAGGATGAAGATTGTTGCAGTTGGGAAGGTGTAAGTTGCGATGGCAAATCAGGTGTGGTTATCGGGCTGAACCTAAGTGGAAACAACCTCCACGAAAGTGTTAAAGCCAACATCAGTCTTTTCAAACTGCAAAATCTCAGAAGGCTAAACCTAGCCAACCACGGTTTCAATGGTGAAATCCCTTTTACTCTCGAGAACCTGGCGAAGCTTTCCTATATACCTCTCCCACAATAAGTTAACGGGCGTACCCCCTTCTACCCTCTTCACCATTCTTTAACCTCTCTTCGTTTGAGTGATAACCAACTAAGTGGTAGGCTTGAAGAATTTGCTTATTTTTCTTCATCATCTTATCCGAGAGAGTTCTTACTCGGCCAAAACAATCTAATCGGCCCAATTCCCAAGTCCATATCCAAATTAGCCCACCTCGAGACACTTGTCCTCTCCCATCTCAATACTGAATGCCCATTTGACTTTGGTATATTGTGCCATCTCAAGTCACTAAAATACCTCTACATGTCCCATCTCAACATCCCGACCACCTTCAATTTGGATTCATTCCACAATCTTTTTTCGCTCGATCTTCCCGGAATACTGTTTCACCAAATAGGACAACGTCGGCAGTCTCGAAATTAAGATTTTTGAGGTTATCCGNTATCCCGACCACCTTCAATTTGGATTCATTCCACAATCTTTTTTCGCTCAATCTTCCCGGAATACTGTTTCACCAAATAGGACAACGTCGGCAGTCTCGAAATTAAGATTTTTGAGGTTATCCGGATGTTGGATGTCTGGCTTTCCGGACCTGGGGCCCATGCAAGACTTAGTGTATAGTGTATAGTATAGTGTATTTAGAATTATCAGTGTAGTATCATTTATACCTAGCTAGTATAGTGTATCATTTTTTTTTGTTCAAACCAACATTCCACGTACGTTCATTCATTTAAATATAAAGTCATGACAGAGGAGCCTAGTTGCTAGATGAGCTTTAGCATTGGACTTTAGTTTCTCTTAAAAAAAATTACAAGAAAGTGAAGTGAGATTTGGTTTGATTATCAAATCTGTTAAATTAGAGAACAACACGCAACAACCAAACCAAAAATATTACCTGATAATTTTAAACATAAACACACGCACAAAATACTAAACTAGGGCTAATTCTAGCTAGTCTAACCAAGATAATTACATATAGCCCTCAAACTTTATTAAATAATCAAGACAATAACAACAATACAAATATAGTGATCATCTCCAACTCAAAAAAGAAGAGAATCAAGCTAGTTTCCGTGGAACTTCGTACCTCTCTTCTTTTTCTTTTCAACGTCTCTAAGCAGAGTTTCGTCTTCTGCACGAAACGTGTGTCGTGAAGACCAACGGGATGCACTTTTGTATATAATGGAAGAGCTCAATATTCCCAACACAACTCACGTTTGGGCGAAGGATAAAGATTGTTGCAGTTGGGAAGGTGTAAGCTGCGATGTCAAATCAGGTGTGGTTATCGGGCTGAACCTAAGTGGAAGCAACCTCCACGGAAGTGTTAAAGCCAACAGTAGTCTTTTCAAACTGCGAAATGTCAGAAGGCTCAACCTAGCCAACAACGGTTTAGATGGTGAAATCCATTTTGCTCTGGAGAACCTGACGAAGCTTTCCTATATAGACCTCTCCCACAATAAGTTAACGGGCGTACCCTCTTCTACCCTTTTCACCATTCCTTCTTTAATCTCTCTTCGTTTAAGTGATAACCAACTGAGTGGTAGGCTTGAAGAATTTGCTTATTTTTCTTCACCATCTTATCTCAAAGAGTTGTTACCGGGCCAAAACAATCTAAGCGACCCTATTCCCAAGTTCATATCCAAATTAGGCCACCTCGAGACACTTGTCCTCTCCCATCTCGATACCGAATGCCCATCTTGTTGGTTGATGAGAATTTGTATCTGAAGGTTTGACTTTACTTTTTTCNAAGTTCATATCCAAATTAGGCCACCTCGAGACACTTGTCCTCTCCCATCTCGATACCGAATGCCCATTTGACTTTGGTATATTGTCCTATCTAAAGTCAAATCAATGTGATCTTTAGTTCATAACGTTGAACTAGTTGATGGATTTCTTAATTTGTGAGTTTTTTTTTTTTCAATTTGTGAAATTGTTTTGGTTACAGACTACAGTGGAAGATATACTCAGTCTTCTCTCCACATCTATTCCAACTACGACAATGGTGAGTCCAAATTCCCATTGATTTGCTTAACATTTTGGAGGAATCTTGTTGGTTGATGAGAATTTGTATCTGAAGGTTTGACTTTACTTTTTTCTTACCTAGTTGTTAAGTACACTAAAGATGAGATCAAAGGAAAATGGAGGAAACGATTTATCTTTGTTACGTATGTCACTGGACCAAACGAATCTTTAGAGGCTGCAGTCCATTCAAAAGCATCAGATATAGCTACTAAATTATTTCTACGTCAATGAATATATCCAAGGTATGGGCATCTTAAAGTTTCTTTCTTCCTTCGGATCCATGGCTTCATCTTCGTTAGTTCTTAACTCCTCTTTTGTCAAACTCTTGGAGAATCAGACAACCAGACTCAAAGATAACGAGTCAGCAAAGAGATGGATCAATTGAAGCTGCATTAAAGCTTGAGAAAACGACAACTGAAACATCAATTTGTAAGTTTCTCCAAATTGTTATACTAGATAGATAATGAGTCAATCTAATTTATAATTATTGCCTCCAAAATTGCAAGTTTCGTTTTTCTTATGAGAATGTTCATGTTTTCGAGTTTTAGAAACTGAAGAAGAGGATCCTTAATCAGACGCTGTCACATAGCCAAATGAACCTTGGCCATTGTAATAATTTCGAGTTCTCAATATGAGTACAGGTGCGTCTCTCTTCTCTTGCTTTAGAGTCTCTTGAATTAAAAGACCTATCTTGGACAATTGAAACCAGATGATTAAGATTGTGTTAAGAGCGTAAAGAATTATTTGTGCTTTTACTAATGAATCTAGATCTAAAAGACTAAAACATTTCATAAGAAAATAAAAATACTAAATATACCTAACACACCCTTAACAAAATTAGAGTATTAGTGTAGTATCATTTATAGTATAGTGTATCATTTTTTTGGATTCAAACCAACATTCCACGTACGTTCATTCATTTAAATCAAAAGTTATGACAGAAGAGTCTAGTTGCTAGATGAGTTTTAGCATTGGACTTTAGTTTCTTTTAAGAAAAATTACAAGACACGTGAAGTGAAATTTGGTTTGGTTATCAAATCTGTTAAATTAGAGAATAACACACAACAACTAAACCAAAAATGTTCCCTGATAATTTAATACATACACACACAAAATACTAAATTAGAGCTAATTCTAGCTAGTCTAGCCAATATCACTATATATTAGCCCTCAAACGTTATTAAATAATTAAGACAATAACAACAATACAAATAGAGTGATCATCTCCAATTCAGAGAGTAAAACTAGTTTATGTGGAAGGCTCCCAAGACAATGGCCCTTCTTCTTCGTACCTCTCTTCTTTTCTTTTCAACTTCTCTCAGCACAGTTTCGTGTTCTGCACGAAACGTGTGCCGTGAAGACCAACGGGATGCACTTTTGCAGTTGAAGGAAGAGCTCAGTATTCCCAACTCAAGTCACGTTTGGGCGGATGAAGATTGTTGCAACTGGAAAGGTGTAAGTTGTGATGCCAAATAAGGTGTGGTTATCGGGCTGAACCTAAGTGGAAGCAACCTCCACGGAAGTGTTCAAGCCGACAACAATCTTTTCAAACTGCAAAGTCTTACACTCGTAATTATGCCATACCAACCAAAATTTCCATGAATAATTATAGTAATCAATTATGTGTTAAGAGCGTAAAGAATTATCTGTGCTTTTACTAATGAATCCAGATCTAAAAGACTAAAACATTTCATAAGAAAATAAAAATACTAAATATACCTAAGGCACCCTTAACAAAATTAGAGTATTAGTGTAGTATCACTGTATAGTATAGTGTATCATTTTTTTGGATTCAAACCAACATTCCACGTACGTTCATTCATTTAAATCAAAAGTTATGACAGAAGAGTCTAGTTGCTAGATGAGTTTTAGCATTGGACTTTAGTTTCTTTTAAGAAAAATTACAAGAAAGTGAAGTGAAATTTGGTTTGATTATCAAATCTGTTAAATTAGAGAATAACACGCAACAACCAAACCAAAAATGTTACCTGATAATTTAATGCATACACACACAAAATACTAAACTAGGGCTAATTCTAGCTAGTCTAACCAAGATCATTATATATAGCCCTCAAACGTTATTAAATAATTAAGACAATAACAACAATACAAATAGAGTGACCATCTCCAATTTAGAGAAGAAGAGAGTAAAACTAGTTTATGTGGAAGGCTCCCAAGACAATGGCCCTTCTTCTTCGTACTTCTCTTCTTTTCTTCTTTTTCTTTTCAACTTCTCTCAGCACAGTTTCGTGTTCTGCACGAAACGTGT
>OVAP01001770.1:0-21083 GCA_900406295.1 Aurinia saxatilis | reverse complement strand
CCCAAAAAAAAAAAAAAAAAAAAAAAAAACTAATACTCTATGTAAATATGATTGACTAAAATTAAATATTAACTTTGACTAAAGATTATTTCGAAGAACAACAAATAATACACGATTCATCTTTTAAAGCATGGTAGTTAAGAGACAAATATATAAATCAGCCATCAATTACTAGTAGGAGCTATGCCATCTACATAATTATAGCAACAACATAATGCCGTTGTTCCAGGTTTTTTAACATCACACTGTCCTCCTTGATACTTACGAATTTTTGTACAGTCATCGAAACATTTCCTTTGTCCGTACAGTGCAAGACATTGCTCAGGACAATAATCTAATTTTGCTTTCTGGATCGCTGCAAATATGCAAAGTTAATATATTTGAGTTTGTAAATTTTGATTTCAAAACATATATACATACGTATAAATGGTTATTACAAATTTTATGTTTGTGAAAAAAAAAAAATCTTCAAAAGTTGCTCTAAAGATACTTGAACAATAACAACCTACCCGGATTGGCCATAATTTTGTAGTTAGAAAACGATATTGTCAATGTTATGACAAGGAAAAACGTGACAGATGTTTTTGTGACTGCCATGGTATCTTTTTTATCTATTATTTCTGTTGGGAAAATATATTTTTAATGACATTCCAGATCTATTTATATAACTTTTTCTGAGTAAAATCTCATTTTCTACTCGATCTTTTATTTTCATTGTTTTACTATAGGTCAATATATTCTACAGTATTTAATGAGGGTGACGAAATTTAATATGTGAATTGAGTAAAAATTTCTATTTATCGTTATTGTAAATTTGACTGAATATAAAATCTATGGTTTCAAACAGAATAGATGATCATCTGAGCATGTGTAACAAAATGAGTTGAATAGAGTATCTTTAAATTTAATTGATAATTTATGTGTTTTATAGTCAAATTATAGCAAAAAAAAGAAGAAGTATATTTTGTTGACCTTATACTAAAACTGTGGGCAAAGTATTTAACATAGGCTAGGGAGATATTTTTCTACCATCAGCAAAGGATTGATTATGGATATGGCAATCAGACTCAGCCCCTTAAGAAACTGAAGGCCCAAGTCCACTTGTCCCTTCTGAAGCGAGAGGATGCCCTACCGACTGGCCCCAATAGAGACGATGGAATTAAAGGAACAGTTGGAAGATTTCACTAACAAGGCGTTTGTTCTCCAGAGTAGTTCGTCTTGGAGCGCGTCAGTCTTGTTTGTTAAGGAGTGAATGTGTTGCACACCTGCTGAAACTTTGACATGCACGTTTTGGTGATCGATATATGTGTAGCATGCCGAAATTAAGCTAAAATTTAAGCATTTTCATAAAAACATACAGGTATTGCGACCAATGATCGGATCAGATTCTTTGATTACATATCACCCGCTCGAATAAATGCGAAAATTTTCATGAATTTACTAGTTTTGTACTTTATTATGTTTTGATTCTGAATTCTACACGGTTAGATTTAATCTCGAATCCAAGAGAGACAAGCTGAAAACGCACACTATGACGCAAGGATATAAAGCAAAGTAAGAAACTGACATAACTAAAATATCATATTCATACACAATATTAAGATGAAATTGCAAAATCTAAGAACCGACTATCTCCCTCTCTCTGTTTCGCTTTTAAGGGTTACAAACGGTCTAATCATAAAAACAAGGGCTTACGTAGCAAAACAGCACAAAGGGGGAGGGCGATGACAGTAAAATGCAAATCCAAGAAGTGACGACCCCCACCAAGCAGGTTCTGGTATTTACGACGGCACTGCACATAGGAAAAAGAAGATGAAGAAACGACTTTGGTATCAGAACAAAGACAAAACCAAGCTTTTGTACATTTGGTACAAGGAGTTTCACACTTACTATATGTGGAAGTGTCGATCTGTTCCGGTAGTTCCTTTATATCAACCTCAAACCTCTCTTGCACCTGTCCACATTCGAAATTAGCTACTTTATTGAATACAATATCAACTGGTGAAGAAATTGTGTAATGAAGAAGAATATGTCCAAACCTGTTTAAGAACATCAGAATCCGAAGTCGTTGCCACAAATGTGATTGCAAGTCCTTTTGTTCCAAATCTACCAGCTCTTCCAACCTATACCATACACAGTGGCCTCCTCATGAGACCCAAATACTCTAATAACTAAGTTTTTCAGGTTTCTTATAAATGAGAGGAATAACTTACCCTGTGAAGATATGTATCAGCAGAATCTGGCATGTCATAGTTGATAACAATGTTGACACGCTCAATGTCAATGCCTCTTCCTACCAAATCTGTCGCCACCAGAATTCTCTTGTGCCCTTCCTTGAAACTTTTGTAGCGGGTCAACCTACGTATCACACATCATATTAGGCTTAATTGTTGGTGTGCATGCATAAGGCTTGAAAACAAGCGGATTTTGTTAAGGAGGTGAACTTTTAAGGATAATGCTGGACAAATATACAAACCTCTCTTCTTGGGACATGCCAGAGTGGATGCATATCGAGGGGAAATTGCATTCCACCAGCAACTTGTTCAGCTCTGCAGCTCTGCTCACGCTCTTCACAAATATGACAACCTGATTGAAGTCCAATGCATCGAGAAGGTCATTCAACTTGCGGTTTTTCTCCACCTCGCTCAGTTTGATGTAGTGCTATAACAGACAGGACAAAAAAATGGTCAAACTATCAATAACTAGTATCCGTCAATTTAAATATCAAGAAAAATTCACACCGATTAATCAAAGTACCTGCACAAGTCCGTGAAGGGTCAACTTGGCTTCATCATCTACATATATTTCCATTGGCTGAAAGGCACATATGTCAGAGTAAAGTGTATTAGCAAGCCTTCCTTAGGTAATGGTTTCCTGAACAAAATTGATGACGGATGGAGAACCCCAGAATTGAGGATGTGAGTTTCCTTGTGTTCCCTCATCAAGGATGTGAGTTTTGCAAGGAAACATCAGTGTTGCTCGGATCATAACAGTCCATAAAGTAGAGCTCGGTCACACCGTGAGACTTTGACAACACCCAAACTTAAAACCCACCCAGCAGTATTAGCATTGTAAAGCATTTAAAATATATAAAAAAACATGATAATGAAAGAAAATCCCAATGTGCAAATCTATCACTGAACCACACCAAAGCTAAGTGACATCTTTAGAATCTCCCAATTCTCTGAACCCCCACAAACTACCCAATCCATTATTAGACTGTGATCCTGCATGGCTGCATTCAGGGATCAATGGCAGCTTTCCCCAGGGAGTAGTTTCTCAATTAACCTATGATCTCTCAAAGAAGGCTACAAATAATTCAAGACTAGAGGACTTGCAAACCGAGAGAGTATTGGCCATGGGACATTACATCTTGCATAATTTTTTTGCAGACTGGGCGTATCTCTTTGCTGAGGGTTGCTGAGAACATCATAACTTGTTTGTCGTGAGGAGTCATCTTGAAAATCTCCTGCACATCCCTTCGCATATCTGATAAAGAATAGTTACGAATGTTAAAACAAACAAGTATTCAGAGGTAGGAAAGATATCTTTTTACATAAGAATGATAGAACATTAGCATACCAAGGGACTCAAGCATCTTATCACACTCGTCAAGAATAAAATGCCTCACATTCTTCAAAGAGAGATCTTTGTCCCTGGCGAGTGCAAGCACACGACCAGGTGTCCCAACAACAATGTGAGGACATTCATTCTTCAGCAAGTCTTTGTGAACTTTGATGTTGACTCCGCCGTAGAACACAGAGACCTTGGTGTCAGGGAGATAGGTACTGAATCGCACAAACTCATTGCAGATCTGAAAGTAATTTTTAACATCAAAATAAAATAAGCATCAGATAATTTAGGTATAGAAAACTGAACTATTAGAAGCTGAAAGCCCAAATAAAAGAAACGTAAAGAGCATACCTGGTAAGCTAACTCTCTTGTATGGCACAAGACAAGTGCAGAAACCTGTCCAGGAGATGGTTCGATCTGTTGCAGGGTGGAAAGCACAAACACATCAATCTTCCCCATACCAGATTTTGTTTAGCAGATAACATCCATACCCAAGATAGCTTGAGGGATACATTCATGTTGCACTGGTGGAGAAGCAAAGAAAAACGCACCGGAAGGAACCCTTTGTAAGTAGAATATAACCTCCATATCTTTATAAGTGGTGGCTTTACCAAATGCTAAGCTCACTCCAAATCAATAGATTGAAATAACGTTTATTACCTGGAAAAAGTAATCACTGAAATGTCAATGAACATAGCAATTACATCAGGAAATAAAAATGAATCTAACTCCATTTTTAAAGCCCAAATCAAACTTAGTTAGGTGATAAGCAAAGGGCCAGGATAAAGAAATCTTAAACCACCATTTCTGACTATTTAGTCTATATCATTCCGCTATAAAACGGCGCAAGGCTAGAAACACTGGTAAGGCATAAAATTCAAAGACAGGGTGAGGAGTGAGATGGTACTTGCCTTCAGATGGATGTTCAAATCCCGAGTCGACAATAGCTCTGAGAAGCTCCGGTTTCAAAAGGAAGTCTCTGAATCCCGAGCTGTGTATTCCCACGTATCCTCTGCACCAAAAGAGCAAATTACAAGATGAGACAAGGATCACAAAATCAATACGAAAAGTGAGATTCAACGAGTTTTCGACTATCAATTTGCTATTCTCATAGACTAATAAGCAGTCATCTCAAAACAACTTCGAATCAAGATCAAACAGAAAGCAAAAACTCACTTTTTCACGGCCTCACCGTTAGCTTTAATTCCAGAATCTGGAACCTTGTCGTCCTCTTCCTCGTAATCCAAAAGCTCCTCCTCGTAGGCTTCGTTGTCTTTAGCGTCTCCCATACTTCACAAGTTCTACAAATACGAGAGATTTCAGATCAATACCCTAATCGAAAGTAACAAACTCAAGATTCGGCGAGAAATCGTCTTAACACATAAATACTTATATGCAAATAGAGCGTTCTCGAACCCTAAGCGTGTAAACTCCATGAATTAGCTAGGAATCAGAGAAAATCTGAAGAATTCAGAGCGAGAAAATACCTGAGAACTGAACAGAGATCGCGAAATCGGATTAGGGTTTCGGAATATCTTTGATTGCAGAAGAAAACAAAAACGAATATCTCAGAGCTATGGGTAGAGAATAGAGAGATAGGGTAGAGCGGAGTCTAAATAGGCTTTGTTTTCATGGGCCTATAATTCACAAAATCAATTAACAGATTTTTTGGGTTTGGTCCTTTTGTCAAAATCCAAATGATATGTAATTGTGATTGTTGTTTTCGCCTTGAAGTCCTTAATATCCTTTGTGTGTTTTTAGTGGACTGCAGTCTACTAGTGTTGTCAAACCAAAAGTTGTGACGAACCGTTGTATTGCCATGTTCAATAGCAAAAGACGTGTACCGCCAACTCTTTTTGTACTGTCCATTGTGCCGCATGAATGATTCATTACATAACAAGCAGTACAAGTGACCACTACCATTTCGAGAGACCACTCAGTTTCCATCGCCGATTTCGCTTCGGACCCAATGAAGAAATTCCCATTGCTTTCCATTACGAGCGCCTTCGTAACTATTGCTTCCGATGCAAATCTTTGTGTCACCATATCAGTGAATGTGAGCCCCCTGATGAAGGGGTACATGTGAACCCACCGGGCAATGATGGTCCAAATGAACCCGACACTCAACATCGCCCGCTTCCACCACTTGTGATACCAGCCAATCCTATTCATCGGGAGACCCTAGAAGGCACCCAAGCACCCTTGCTTCTCGAATACTCACCGATCACAATCCAGGAGGATGCTAACAACATTGATATCAATGGTGTAGTATTTTCAAAGGATACATTACAGGCGGTTTACACTGCTCATGTTAACATGAATCATGCGGATGAGGCTTCAAGTTCCAATCATCCAGATCCCAACAACAAAGGCAAAGCGGTAACCCATGATGGCTACATTGATTCCTTGTTGCAAGTTGAGGCCAATCTGTAACATCAGGCAAAGAGAAAGCGCGTGGAACCACAAGAATCTATTGGGGAATGCTAAGGAACAAATGTTATGCAAGAGAAGAACATGTCGGCCTTGGAGCCATCCAGAATGAAGATTTTATCTTGGAATTGCTAGGGTTTAGGTAACCATGTGGCTAAGTTGCATCTTAAGGAATTAATTAGTAAGTACTAAGTAGATTTCGTCTTCCTTAGTGAAATCAAGCAGCATTCACCATGTATTCAAAATGTTGCTGCTGATCTTGGTTTGGTCGTCTTGTGTCTTGTCCCACCACTCGATTTAAGTGGTGGATTAGCTGTCTTAGGAAGAGCATCGCTAAATGTTTCTATTATATCTCAAAGCGATAAACTCATTGATGTTTGTGTTACTTATGATAATAAAACGTTTTACTTATCGTGTATTTATGGCCACCCTACCACTTCCCGTCGATCTACTCTTTGGAATGAACTCTCTTCTTTATCCAACAATCGTGAAGCTCCTTGGTTAATGTTAGGCGACTTTAATGAAATACATGATAATTCAGAGAAGATGGGGGTCCATTAAGAGAAAAATCCACATTCTTAAACTTCAGAACTATGTTATCTCATTGTGGTATGTCAGAATTGAATTCAAGAGGAAACAGATTTTCCTGGTCTGGTAGGCGTTACACAACACATTTAGGCTACCGGACTTTAGAACTCATATAATGTTGTCTTGATAAGGCATTGAGCAATTCGGAATGGTTAAGTCTTTTCCCAGCTTCCGAAGTTACTTTTCTTGAACCAATAGCATCCGATCATCGGCCATTGCTGGTCTCAGTGGCATATGATAAACCGTTAAACGAGGACAATTCAAATTCGATAAGAGGCTGATTCATAATCCCGATATGGCGAGAATCATCAAAGAAAGTTGGGAGTCTAATGCTTCAAACGCACCTCTCAATTCAAAGATTAAAGCCAGCTGCCGACGAATATCAAATTGGAAACGTACCAACAAAACCAACTCTAAACTTGAGATTGAAACATTGAAGATTCAACTCGACAATTGCTTCAATGATCCAACGATCCCGACATCAATGATTACCGAGATACAAGCAAAACTTTCTCGTGCATACCTAGATGAAGAGCTCTATTGGAAGCAAAAGAGCAGGGTAACGTGGTTAAAAGCCGGTGATCGCAATACCAAATTCTTTCACGGTATTGCCAAAGCTATGAAGGCTCGCAATCGAATACAAGTTCTTCAAGATGGTGATGAACATGATATTGTGGGTGAACAAGAGATAGTAGAACATGCGATTTCATACTTTAACTCTGTTTTTCAGAGGCAACGACCAACTACTTGGTCTGGATATTTTGATTCGATTAAGCCTTCGGTTACGACAGAGATGAATGAACTCCTCTTACGTCTGGTCTCGGATACAGAGATTAAGAGTGTTGTTTTTGCCATAGCTCCAGACCGAGCTCATGGTCCTGATGGCATGTCTGGCGCCTTCTTCCAACAATATTGGGACGTTATTGGTCCTTCCGTACTAAAAGAAACAAAGGAATTCTTTGCTACTGGTCGTATCAAGACACCTCTGAATCACGCTAATGTAGTCTTGATTCCAAAGGTGACAAATCCACGGTCTATGTCTGAGTTTCGACCTATAAGCCTTTGCAACGTTGCTTATAAAGTTATTTCCAAGATAATGATATCAAGGCTTAAGACGATTTTACCTAATGTCATATCCGAGATACAAACTGCCTTTATTCATGGACGTCATATTAATGACAATGTTTTATTGGCCCATGAGCTTCTTCATTCACCGAAGGTTCAGAAACGACAAGCTCAAACTTATATGGCTATTAAAACCAATATCTCTAAGGCCTACGCTCGAGTTGAATAGATTTTTTTGCAACAAGCTATGTTATCCATGGGTTTTTGTATTGAATGGGTTGAGAGAATTATGTCATGTGTGACATCGATTACTTATTCTGTAATCATTAACGGCTCACCTTATGGCCCCATTATCCCCCAACGGGGTCTACGCCAGGGTGATTCATTATCTCCATATCTCTTCTTATTTTGTGCCGAAATGCTTTCTCAGAAGCTAAATCTAGCTCAGATCAGTCGACGCCTCCAGGGTCTCTCGATCAGTAATCACGCCCCCCGAACTAATCATTTGTTCTTGCCGATGATTCTCTATTCTTCTGTAAGGCGAACAAAAATGATAGTAAAATGTTGGCCTCGATCTTAAAGGAATATGGCGATCACAGTGGTCAACAAGTTAATTTTCAGAAATCGTCCATTGCTTTTGGTACTTATGTTTATCCTCAACAACAATCCCTAGTTAAAAGTATTCTCGACATTCATACAGTCGGAGGTTGTGAAAAATATCTAGATCTTTCAGAACAATTGGGGCGTCGGAAGTGTGATATGTTCCTATATTTAGTGACGCGAGTTAAGGATCGTACCAATGGATGATACTATAAATTTCTTTCTCACGCTGGCAAAGAAATATTGCTGAAATCCGTGGCTCTATCTATGCCGGTTTATTCTATGAATTGTTTTAAAATACCTATCGTAATTTGTGATGAGATAGATAGTGTGTTATCACGATTTTGGTGGGGGACTAAATCAGAACGTCGTAAACTATCATGGGTTGGATGGAAAAAGCTTTCTAGACATAAGCGAGACGGTGGCCTAGGATTTAAAGACCTTCAGAAATTTAATACCGCTCTACTCGGCAAACAGGCATGGCGAACCTTGCAAAATCCTGAGAGTCTTCTCTCTCGAACATTGAAAAGTCGATACTTTCCGAATGATCAGTTCCTCGATGCGGGTCCAGGGAATAAGCCATCATATGGTTGTACTTTCTTATTACATGGAAAGGAACTTATCAAATCGGGGATCCGCGTTCAAATACACGATGGGGAAACATCGGTTGATCAACAATGGATACCGAGTACACCACCACGCTCACCGATTGATCCTATTCCACTAGGAGTACGAACAATCAACGATATGTGGACACAACACCAATGGGATGATACTAAAATGCAATGTCTGAATCCTATGGATGTTTTACTAGCACGACAAATTTACATTCCGACTGTATCTCGTCTAGATAAATTTATTTGACATTATTCACATGATGGAGACTACAATGTTAAGTCCGGGTATACACACCTAAACACTCAAGATACATCACCTCCCCATCCGCCACCCGGTGATAGCCAGCTCAAAAACAAAATTTGGAAGACAAACCTCCCACCTAAACATCAACATCTTCTATGGCGTGCTCTTTCTCTTGCTATAAGCTCAGCTTATAATCTCTCGAGACGAGGGATCTCCATTAACCCCAACTGTAAGCTTTGTAGTAATAAGATTGAAACTACAAACCATATTTTATTTGCATGTCAGACAGCACGAGATTCATGGAACCTCTCAGCCTATCCACCATTTCAACATAATCAGGTGTCAGATGATCTAGAACGCAATCTCAACATTTTATTGGATGACGTCGAAAACGAGCAGTTCACATCCAATGAATAACTCTTTCCTTTTTTCTTATGTTGGAATCTCTGGAAAGCACGTAATGCCTATGTTTTCAATACAACGAAGTGGCAGCCCGCTAATATTGTCTGCAAGGCAATGTCAGAAACAATGGCTTGGACAGAGGTCATGCTTAACCAGTCCGGACACCCGATACATGTCTCACAAATCAACCCCATTGTCAACACAACTTCTCGATGGTCTCTTCCCAATATTCCATTCGTTAAATGTAATGTGGATGCAAGTTTCAAAGGTGATACCAATCCGATCGGATTAGGCTGGCTTATCCGTGATCACACCGGCAAATTCCTTGCTGGATGCAACATTTACTATAATCCCTGTCCGACAGCGTTGGAGGCTGAAACATTAGGTTTCATCTAGGCCTTAGCAGGTGTTTTCCAATGTGGCCATACTTATGTTCAGTTTGAGTCTGATTCTCACATTATTGTGGATATGATTAATAGAAACAAGAAAAATGCTCACTTTGATCCCATCCTAATGGATATCTGGTGGTGGTTATTGAAGTTTCACAACGCCACTGTTCGTTACATTAGTAAGAATAATCATAAGTGTGCGGATGTCTTAGCGTATAGAGGTCAATCCCATGATCAACTGTTAGTTTATTATAATATACCTTCTGTTTATATCTATCAGTAACTTATTACAGACTTTATGTAAAAAAATTTAAATGCAAGTTGTTCAAAAAAAAACAACTAATTAGAGCCTACATAAACGTTATTATAATGTTTTTTTAAGCATATCCTATATTTTTTGTTTTTGTTATTGACTCAAACTTTAAATCAAATTCATATGCTGTCCATTTATTTGCCAGCTGTTATACAGAAAACACAGATATCATATGCTTGGAAGGTCGATTCGTAGAGACTCTCGGCCCATTTAAAAGAAAGCCCATTAAAAATTTTCTCTCATCAACCCTATCTACTCTCCGTATATATACGTCTCTGGACACAGTCGCGGCTTTGGTAATATAATTTTCTTCACTGAGAGATTTCGAAACCCTAGAATTCGAGATCTAACCTGCTCCGCTTCTTTCTCAGGTAAATTTCTCGCTCAAATGTCTTCAGTTCTCACTGTTTTTCGATAATTCATCGATTTTACACTCTCTTAGAGCTTGATAATTGTTTAGGGTTTATAGATCTGTTTTCACTGAGTTTTATTTGCTTCGGATTTGGAGTCTGACCTAAAAATTTTGTGTAGTTTGTAGAATTTGTTAAGTATGGGAGATGCTAGAGACAACGAAGCTTATGAGGAGGAGCTTTTGGATTATGAGGAAGAAGACGAGAAGGTCCCAGATTCCGGAAGTAAAGTTAACGGTGAAGCCGTGAAAAAGTGAGTTTGTTATTCTTCGATCTGTGTATATCTGGGATTCGTAGATTACGAGTAGCAATTCTGGATCTAAGAGTTTCGAATTGTGTATGTCTTGTGTAAACCTATACTCATCTTGTATTTTGCTCTTGCAGAGGGTACGTGGGAATACACAGCTCAGGATTCAGAGACTTCCTTTTGAAACCGGAGCTTCTCAGAGCTATTGTCGACTCGGGATTTGAACATCCATCTGAAGGCAAGTACTTCAAACTCCTCACCCTATATTTTGAGTTTTATGCCTTACTAGTTTTTTTGGCCTAGCACCATTTAGCATATGTATTCAGAAATGAGACTTCCCCAATAGCTGTTGTTAACTGTCCTCTAAATTAGATTATATGGTATTTCTCCATTTTATAGAAGATTTTTTTATACTTTATCTTGGTCCTTTGCTTATCACCTAAATAAGTTTGAACACAGTTGTTTGGTTTTGTGTATAGAATTAGATTCTTTATTGTGTAATTGCTGTTTTTTGACATTTGAATGATTACCTTTTCCAGGTAATAAACGCTATTTCAATCTATTGATTTGGATTTGGAGTGGGCTTAGCATTTCGTAAAGCCACCAAATTATAAAGATATGGAGGTTATATTCTAATAAGGGTTCCTTCGCTGCAATCTTCTTTGCTTCTCCATCAGTGCAACATGAATGTATCCCTCAAGCTATCTTGGGAATGGATGTTATCTGCCAAGCTAAATCTGGTATGGGGAAGACTGCTGTGTTTGTGCTTTCCACTCTGCAACAGATCGAACCATCTCCTGGCCAGGTTTCCGCACTTGTCTTGTGCCACACAAGAGAGTTAGCATACCAGGTATGCCCTAATTTGAGCCGTCTGCTTTGAATAATCCTGTTATCTTTCCCCAAGTCTTATGCTTATTGTATCTTGATGTTGGACATTACCTGCAGATCTGCAATGAGTTCATGCGATTCAGTACCTATCTTCCTGACACCAAGGTTTCTGTGTTCTATGGTGGAGTCAACATCAAAGTTCACAAAGACTTGCTAAAGAATGAATGTCCTCACATTGTTGTTGGAACACCTGGTCGAGTGCTTGCACTCGCCAGGGACAAAGATCTCTCTTTGAAGAATGTGAGGCATTTTATTCTTGATGAGTGTGATAAAATGCTCGAGTCCCTTGGTATGCCAATTTCAAATTTTTTAATTTATTGAGATATCCTTCTATCCCTGAATACTTGGATGATTTAACATTTGTAACTTCTCTTTGTCAGACATGCGAAGGGATGTGCAGGAGATTTTCAAGATGACTCCTCATGATAAACAAGTTATGATGTTCTCAGCAACACTCAGCAAAGAGATACGTCCAGTCTGCAAGAAATTTATGCAAGATGTATGTCCCAAGCCCAATCCTATCTCGCTTTGCAAGTCCTTTAGTTGTGAATTATTCTCTTCTCCCCTGGGAAACCTTCCTTTTAATTCCTGGATGCTTGGTCTCAATCCCATTTCGCTTTGGAAGTCCGGTAGATGTGAATTATAGTAGCCTTCTTGGGAGTCCCATGTTTATTTCGGCTGCTTTTCCTCTGGGAAGTCTGCTTTTTGATCCCTGGATGCATAGTCTCAATCCAGTTAGGTCTTGGGTAGTTTGTAGGAGTCAGAGAACTGGGAGACTTGAAGATGCCACTTAGCTTTGGTGTGGTTAAGTGAGGTCTTTGCACTGTGGGATCTTCTTTCAGAATTATCTTTTTCTATTTCTCTGCAATCTTAACAGTGGTGGGTGGGTTTAGAATCGGGGTATTGTGACCTGGTTTCATCGTGCTCAACTTTATGGACCATAATGTACCAAGTGATATTGATGTTTCATTTCAAAAGTCACATCTGTGAGGAGGCAAACTTGGTGTTGGACGAGGATCTCTGTCTGAGGTTTCTCATCCGATCGTTTATGTAGTGAAAATCATTACCTACAGTTTGCTAATACAGTTTTGATTTGATATCTCTTCTTTTCAGCCAATGGAAATATATGTTGATGATGAAGCAAAGTTGACTCTGCATGGGCTTGTCCAGGTACTTTAACTGGGGGATTCTTATTTTTCATATTTGTTAACACTTGACATTTATTGACTGTCCATTTTTTCCTAATTGTAATAGCACTACATCAAACTGAGCGAGATTGAGAAAAACCGGAAGTTGAATGACCTGCTCGATGCATTGGACTTCAATCAGGTTGTCATATTTGTGAAGAGTGTGAGCAGAGCCGCAGAGCTGAACAAGTTACTGGTTGAGTGCAATTTTCCCTCAATTTGCATCCACTCTGGCATGTCCCAAGAAGAGAGGTTTGTATATTACCCAAACATTAATCTTGAAATTCATTTAATTGTAGACAAACTGTACTTGCTCTCAAGTCCCTGTGTGTAGAGACCATCTCATAAGTCTAACAATAAATGATATGTAGGTTAACTCGCTACAAAAGTTTCAAGGAAGGACACAAGAGAATTCTTGTTGCCACAGACTTGGTGGGAAGAGGCATTGACATTGAGCGTGTCAACATCGTGATAAATTATGACATGCCAGATTCTGCAGATACCTATCTTCACAGGGTAAGTATTTATTCATTTATAAAAAGCCTGAGATACTATACAGTTTATTGATCCTCTCTCACATTGAGGCCTATATAACATATCATTTAAACACTGTATTGTATAGGTCGGTAGAGCTGGTAGGTTTGGAACAAAGGGTCTTGCAATCACATTTGTTGCCTCAGCTTCCGATTCTGATGTTCTTAACCAGGTAACTTGAATATTTTTTATTAGTCCAACCCCAAATCCTCTGATCGGTTACTCTGGTTAGTAACGTGGTAATTTCAAATATGGACAGGTACAAGAGAGGTTCGAGGTTGATATCAAGGAACTTCCTGAGCAGATTGACACTTCCACATACAGTAAGTGTGAAAATCCTAGTACAAAATGTGTAATAGTTTCTGTCTGGTTTTGACACTGACGTCGGTTTTTCTTCTACGTTGTCCAGTGCCTTCTTAGAGTAGCTTTGTCTGGGAAGAACCTCTTCAGATCACACAACCTTGTATGTCTTTGAAGGGGTCTTGGAGATTCACAACTATCCTTCACTCCATTGCTATTCTAGCCTTTTATGTGAGGACAAGTTTTCTATGTTAGACCCTCTGTAACTCTTTTTAAAAAGAGATCGAATATTACTCTTCGCACTTTCAGAAACTGTTCTCGTTATTGTACAAGAAGAGGTTATGTTGTTTTAAGATCCCAACATTTAGTCCTGTGATGTGAGTTAGCCACTAGCCAGTGTAGTTTCCTACTTGTTTGCTGTTTAGATTTTCTTTGGTGAAATGGTCTATGCCTATAATCAACTAGAAACTCTCGAAATGATATGTTTGTAAAATGCCTAAAATTCCAACCAAAGATTGAAAACTCTATCCAACTAGGCGGATTTCTTCCTAGAATGTGTCTGACCTTTTCGCAAGGGTGTGAGAGTACTTCTCGTGGGTTTCTTACGTCGACTGCGGATTAAGCATGCTGGGGCTGACTGTTGACTTTGTAGTTGCAGAAGAGGTATCTCGTGTTTTACATTACGTTGTGCTTCAACTACAACGTTACCATCTTCATTAACTTCCTCAATATGGTGCTCATTATTATCTGTTCCATCTCCAACATTACCTTCTTCTTCGTCGACGTCCACAATCTGATGCTCATTATGGTCTGCTTCACCTCTACCTCCAGGTCCACCACCACCACCTTCTTCATTGACTTGGTTTTGAGCATGTTGTTCATTGGCTTGACCTTCAGGCCCATCGCTTGGCGGATCAGGTGGAGATCCGATCTGACTCTCTTTGCCATGTCTCTCTTTGTATCTTTTACTAGACAACATGATTAAGAGTAGAAGCAAAGAGATACCAAAGACAATCAGAAATAGAGCTTGAAAACTGTGGTGATCGAGCTTGACTGGAGAATCCGATGTGGTCGAGACCAGACAATGTTTTTCCCCAACGAACCACTTGTTCTCAATAGCTCTCATTGTTTCTCCTTCTGTTACGTTCAAGATCTGTCTTGAAATATCTGTTACCAGTCGAGACCCCAACGGAAAGGCCTGCCAAAAGAACATTGATAGTCATAAACATTTCCAGAAGCCGTTTAGTTCACTGCCACCATTTAAAACCAAAGTAAAACGTAATCAGCTTTACTTACAAAGCCAAATCCATCAGCTTTAAAGGTAGGCTCGATAGTGGAATATTGTGAGCAATATCTAGCCATGAAAAGCTTGACATAAGCGACTTCATCGAATGCAGCACCAATACCACCGTTGGTGGTCTTGTTGAGGAAAAGGTCATGCATCTCTTGAGGAGAATTATAAATCTTTAACCTCGACTCATCGAAACCCATTTGTTTCAGCCTTTCGAATGTAAAAGAACCATATTGGTATCCAATGTTCACTCCGCTTTTCATCAGATCATCCATGTGTCTCACGGTTGGTCGAAGCTCTTGAACCGTCAGCATCGATGTAAGTGTTGCTGTGTAGCTCTGAGTCAGTATAAGCACCACAAAGCACCAAACCACAACAAGAGCCCTTGTGAAAAAGCTCTGTGATGGCTTCCCTATAAACAAATTAGTGAAATGTTTTTTTTTGTCAAATATGTTATTAGTATATGATTAGAATGTGAAGTTGTGTGATGATAAATAACTCACTGTGTGAGAAAAACAGGGTTGAAAATGAGAAGTAGAACACATCAGATATTTTGTCCATGATCCTTTGTTTCCTGAAATCCTCGTCTTCTTGGTACTCAAAAATCCAAACCATCATTCCTATGTAGAGGAAAGAAGCAGCAGTGAGCAACCAGAGCTCTTTTGTTAAAGGCTTTAAGAATACCCATTCTCCTTTCTCTTTCTCATCCTTGACTGGCACCACAAATACAATACCAGTCTCCGAGTATGGCAATGCGAAATCGACATATGTAGACCGATTAGCCAAGATTGTTGTATCCCCTACAGCTCCATCAAACTCCTGTTGACATCATTTAAAAAAAACATAATTTTCTTTTAGTTAGTTTCCACTCTCTTGAGATGAGATTTAAGAAACTTATCTACCGTGTTTGGCTATTCGTCTGGTTTATACTTTTGTTACAAATTATGAGAACTGTTACATAGATAATTCTACGACGTCTAATTCTACCGAGCCTATAAATTAAAGCTATAGATGCTTTTTGAGTGGCAAGAAATCTCGGTTATATATAAAATGAAAATGTTCCACATTAGTTTAGGGATCATTGTAACTTACCCCAAGATACACTTTATAGACCATTTCGTCGTAACTTCCATCCGATGTCCCATCAAGATTTTCAAAGGGGATGTACTCATAAGGGACAGCATATGGCATTTGCCTCATGACCGTGTCGAAAACATCTATGCAAAACCCGGTGAACGTTAGAGCATTAGTGTTTGCATCCTTTGTTACCTCCACAAAATTTTTAAAACCAGCCTTCTTTGGAACAGCTATTCGCAGCTTCTTTTCGTTTGTTGGAAAGTCCCAGCCTTTTGGCACCAAAGTTGTATCCCCGGGCCATATTATGGGTCTAAGGCGTTGCAAGCTGCGTGTTACTTTAGTGCCTGTTTCATTTACTCTGAGTCTATCCACTAGTCCTAGTTTTGATTTCCAGAATCCAACTGTCCTTTCCCCGCTTTCTTCTATATTGATTATCTTGAAAATTGTCGCCTCTCGCTTTCCGTTTTTAAGTTGAAATCTCCCTGCAACACCTTTGAAACTGACCCTTCTTAACGCTTGAAGAAGCTTCGGACCAGAGAGAGCGACGCGGAGATCATCAAGATCAGTCCCAATATCATCATCTCTTGAAGCTTTTTTGGTCTTATTGAAACTCATGTTTACATCACTGATTTCCTCAATCGACATTGCAAGTGCTGTGGCAGCATCATAAGCCCAACATACAAAATTATTTAGCTCTTCTCCTCCAAATCTTTTTCGCCAACGAGCTTCAAGATACATTAGCTCTTTTGATCTTGAGAAATATGTCTTGACACCCAAGACACCCTGCATATCCTCCAGGCTTGATTCACCCATTAAACTCAGGAGATCAGCTATACCATTTGTAACAATCCAACCATATCCTTGTTCCATCATTTTAATCTCTTTCGCTATCGAGAAAAGTCTTGATCCTAAATCAGGTAACATGTGCACGATAAACACCCTAGTGGGCATGGTCATTAGTTTGTAAAGCTCTTTCTTGATTTGATCATCGGATGAATGTAATGATATGGCGCTTCGGTATGGGATACGAGCATTAATCTCTTGAAAAGCATCCACTAAGTAAGCAAGTATACCTTCTCCAAACTCATTGTCCACATAAATTGGCACAACTTCTCTCCATCTAAATGACTTGATGATCGCGCTAATGGCGTGAACTTGAGATGAATCGTCGTGTGTGGCTCTGATGAAATATGTACTGCGGAGGGAATCAAGAAAAGGGCTTGTTGCAGAGAATGAAATTATGGGGACTTGAGATTGGTTGCCTAGGTTGATTACAAATGGAGCTTGCATTGAATTCCCTGGTCCAATTATGGCCACTACTTCCTTCTTGTTTATTAGGTACAAAGCTGCAAAAGTTAACGTCAACATTTGCATTAAAGCTAAATGGAGTCTATAGTTCGAAAAGTCTTTTTCTGGTTTAACATGTATAGGCTAAAATTGCTTTACATTTCTCTCAAGGTTTCCAATTTCCCCCTAACTTTGGATCTCATTGGATTTTGGTGTTAGTTCATTAGATAAAATTATTGATTTTAGAAGGGAATTGTATATATAAGTACCATACTCTCCCCATTTCATTTCACAGAGAGTATCAATTTAACATTTATATATAAAAAATTATATTATACCTCTAAATAATGAGTTGACTATTTTGCATTTTTCAGTAAATTTGGTATTTAATATTAAAATTTACATTGAAATTGAAAATATATACTTAACTTAAAACAAGAAAAAATAATTCTTAGACAACACTTAATTTAAAAAGATTGAAATATACTGTATGCTTAAAATTTTGTGGATCTGCAGTTTGATCTGAGATTCATTTTAAATTTGTTGGTAAATTAGTTGTATAACCTATCTTTTATTAGAGATACAAGAGGATCTACATTGCACACTCATTAGGAACCCTTTTTACATTTTCGGAAGGGATTTTCCATTTTAAAGAACCCCTTCCCTTGAAAAGAAATATGCAATATAGATGTTCTAAGATGTTTTATGTTTTGGCCGACTAGAAAAAAAGATGTTTATGTTTTCTGCATATTCTAAATAAAAGTGATTTAGTAATAAAATGTTCAAGGTAAAATCCAGCATGCTAATGGCCACTTTGACTTCAACGTTCATCTTGGAGCCAATAGTAGTAAGTTTCAATTGATTATTGAGTTTTGAGCTACTTTGAGTATATATTTTTAGTATATAGTAATATTATAATACATAAGATTCTGCATTTCAAATACACTGAACAACATAAATCTAAAAAATCTTATAAATTGAACCGGAGAGAATATTATCGAAGACTTTTTTTGTTTTACTTTGCTGTCTTATCAAGGTTGTGTTACAGCGTTTTCAACATACTTTGCTGTCTTAATTGGCAAAAATCAGCATTGAGCAACATTTTGAAACATATATATACAGAAATAATGATGACAAAAAAAGCATGTATATATTTGTGATCAAAGAAAAAGAAAATGTATATGTTTTCATGAAATAAAGCAAACATAAAACTGAAATACAATCTCTAGATTACTACGAGTAACACGAAATAAAGTCTTTGATAATGGTTCCAACAAAAAATAAAGACAGCAAAGTCCATTCCTAAAACAAGAATTCTTAGATTTCTCCAAAAAAAAAAAAAAACAACCTAGTTGACTATTATAGTTATATATTAGATCAAAGTTCATACATGCAGAGGGCGAGATGGAGTACCTGAAGCTGCAGCACCAACAACAGTTCGTTTTGAATCTCGGATGTCGAGAACAATTCTTGTCTTCAAGCCATTATGAGTGCTATAGAATTCCGACAGAGACATGTTGACAGCTCGCAAGGTCGAATCTGCTAATGTTAAATTAGTGTCAATAACAACTCCCACTTTAACTTGTAAAGCATCCTTTTGAGATTTCCCGAGTAATACTAAGAACATGAGGAAAATAAAAAGCCACAAAGGAAGAGAACGAAACAAGACACAACGGGAAAAAGACATATCTAAGATTTTCGTGATTACAAGAGGACAGATTGAATAAATGATATATAGTTGTGAAGAAGAGAACCATTCAACTTATTAATTAACTAATTGTTGAATTTGCAAGTAGACAATTCATTTAATACATACATTAGAGATATAACACCAAAATTATGTAGAGAAGACTTGTTTTGGTCATCTTGGATAATGTAACGCGTTACCCATATATGAGGCAAAGACGTGGTCTTCCAGAAACCATACTACAATATTATATATTAAGATGATACAAATTTGTAATGGATTAATAAAATATGTAGTAGAACATAATTAGAAAGAGGCTGCAAGCTGCAATAATCTAAGTTTTGTTTGACTTAATTGGTTTGTTGAGTGTATGTAAACCATCTCAAATATAAGCTTTTTGTGTTCTTCATGTTCCCTCCTCAATAAACTTAGGTTTGAATGTTCGATCTCTCTTTTCTGAGAGATAATAAATAACAGAAAAATATAAATAAAAATATCAAAATAATGTGAAAAGATATGATTTCACGAAGTATTTAAATTTTTCTGTCATGATTTTATGGGGTTAACAGTTTATAAATGGTTAGAATTTGTTTTTTACAATTAAAAAAAATATAAACTTAGACGTACTTGCAACATTTTGGTATAATATCGCAAAACAGTGTGTAATTATATTATAATATGTTTGATCCAAAAGAAATTAGCAGATTGTTAATGTCTCACCTTTGTCGTCATCTCACTAATTAAGATTTGAATTTTTGATCTCTCACTATTTAAAATTGGAATCTCCAGTCTCGTTTTTGTAAAAGTTATGAAATAACAGAATATATATATACCAAAATGATGTGAAAATATATATACCAAAATAATGTGAAAACACATGTTTTTAACAAAGTCTTAAATATATATTTTTCTCTAATTTCACGTCTTTATGGATGATAAATAGTTAGAATTTGTTTGCTACGATAAAAGTATAAATTTGGACGCACTTGTAACCTTTTTGGTAGAATATCACAAAAAAAAATTGTAGCTATATAACATATTCAATCCAAAAAGAATAAGTAGACCGGTGGTGCCTCACTTTTGTTGTCATCTCACTAATTAAGATTTGAATCTTCGATCTCGCTTTTGTAAGAGTTAATAAATAACAGATAATGTGAAAACATGTGATTTTAACAAAATATTAAACAATTTCTTTCATCACTTTACGGTCTTTGCGGATTATAAATAGTTTAGGATTTATTTGTTACGATAAAAATGTGAATTTGGACGCACTTGCAACATTTTGGTCGAATATTGCAAATAAAAATGGTAGTTATATTATAACATGTTTGATCCAAAAGAAAAAAGTAGATCGATGACGCTCATCTTTATCATCACCTCACTAATTAAGATTTAAATCTTCGATCCCTTTTCTTAAGAATTAAATGACCAACAAAAGAACTAATAATTTGTTGGATATAGTTTAAAAATACAATTAATGATCTTACGATTTTTAACGTTTGATATTTTTAAATTAGTTCTAATATCTTAGAAGTTTTAAAAATGTAACACGCATTATTAAATTTAAAATTCTTAAAATATGCATATTACTTCGTTTTTTAGATGGTCAAGCATTGAATACTAAACCTCTTTGTACCTTCTTGTTAATGTGTACTAGTGTTTGCATTTGTTTTTCTAAAATAGATGTAACAACATAATTTGATAATGTGTTTTTTTTTTTTTTTCGACAGCATACATTATTTTGGAGAGTCAATTAGGAGAAAAATCATAACAAACAACTAAATTAGGAATGTAGTCAAACCATACCATAAACTAATATTCCCTGTTGGAAAAAGTAATCAAAATACAAATTTAACCCTCTTAATCTAAACTTCTACTTATACAATTCATCACCACCGCATCTCACTGTTTTAACCACCACCAAATCACCACACCACCACCACCACCACCACGT
>OVAP01001769.1:0-17414 GCA_900406295.1 Aurinia saxatilis | reverse complement strand
TAGTTAAAAAAAAAAAAAAAAAAAAAAAGTGTTTATATACTTCTTACAAGTTGTAGCAGAGGCAGTGAGAGTAAGTATCTCACTAGCACTCGTCCCGGTCATGGCGGAACCAATCATTGTGCTGAGCTGATCTCTGTTTGCTCCCATTGTCTCTGCCATCTGCGCACACTGCGCCGCCACCACAGCTGCAGCAGAAGCCACAGCAGTCTCTCTCGTGGTCAGTAGACCTTTACCACCATCTTTTCCGGCGTTCTCGGAAGCTACAGCAGCGAGAGCCGCGGCAAGACCAGCTAAAGACACGGCGGCGTGAACTTCAGCTCTCTGTAGCCTCACTTCTTCCTTTCGTTTCGCCTTTATCTCCTTCCACCATTTCTTTATCGACGGTGTTATCTTCCATGGAAGTTTCTACAAGTCCATCATTGTCTTTTTAATTAGATAATAACTAACGATGATGGTTACAAATCAAACCAAACGAAATAGCCAAAAGGGTTTTTACAAGTTTCTTGCGGAAAAAGCCATCGTAGCTCAGTTCCGGATGCATTGCTTGTTGCATCCATATCCATGACTGTTCACATCATTCAACATAATAAAGTTTTCAATCTTAGTCACTTAAAAGAAAATTTCGCTTAATAATATCAGTCACTCAGTTTCTACAGTTCATTAGTACTATGTAAAGGAATGCATCATAAAACTAATATGTCGAAAATAAAAACAAGATCATATTAGAGCTAATTTAATTATGATATGTTTGTTATGCCTAAGTTTATCTTGGTAACCAACAAAAATAATATGGAAAAAAAAATTGTCCAACTGATTTTCAACAAATATTTTTACCTTGACATCATTGGTTTTCCACGAAGGCATCGAGGGCTTAAAATCTGGATCGTCCATCTTCATACTCTTATCCATCTTCTATTTTCAAAATCATTCATAAATTAAACACTTGAAACAAAAAATCACTTTGCAAGCCAAAACAAACAAAAAATATTGTTACTTACAGCACAAGAAATAGGACTGGAGTCGCCTTGAAACTTGGCGATCGATGTCTCTATGGGAACAATGGAACGGTCGTAGAGTATAGGATCGGGCTGAAGAGACTGAACAGCGAAATTACACCATTCTCGAGACAGAAAGTCCATAGTATCTGGATGTGCCTCTGAAGGTGATGGATTATTCTTCAACTCATGATGATCTGTTGATGTTAATGATAATGAGAGTTCCATAGTTTTTTCTGTTTCTGACTTTGAGAATTTGTTGATTTGATCATATATTTATGTTATGTGTGTATGAAATAATTAGTTGTGTAAATATAACCTAATTTTTTAGTCTGCTGTGGGTTCTACCTTATTATATATTTAAAGAAAAAGTTTGATGGGGGAGCATCATTTCCATGGGTAGGAATGATTTGGGCCATGATCAAAGTGATTATATGTCGTTGGACACATTTTCTCTTTAGGCATCTGTAATAATGTCATTTTATCATTAGTGATAGTTTTGATAAAGACTACTAAGTACTCAATAGTATCATGCTAGTAACCTATTTTATAATAAGGGTTATTGTTAGCAGAAGTATATTAGAATTGTAAGTGTTATTCAACTATTTCACTGTTTTGATGACAATTATTTTATGTAGTGAAATAGTTGAATAATGCTCATAATTCTAATATAATTCAATATTGCAGCGTAGTATCAAAATAGTGAAATAGTTGAATAATATGATTATTTCATGTCACGCTGTAATATTGGATTATATGATCTTTTGGTTTTTTATTTATAGAAAAATTGTAATCAGTATGAGTCATGAAAAACTTTTGTTTGGATCATATTCAAATATATCTACAAAAAGACATTAGAAGTCTTGGCATGAGCGTAAATATCTGAAATCGAATATCGAACCGGAAATATCCGAACTGCATTTTTCTAAATAAGAATGAATCTTGACTCCGTACAACCAAAAACTCAAAATCGAACTGGTATCAAACCAAATGAATATTTTGAATATCCGAATATATACACTCATTCAAACCGTAAATACTATTAAATATCTGAAATAAAAATAAATTATAAATCATATGAATCCGAAAATCCGAATCACCCAAAAGATATCTGAAATATTATTAAATATTTAAAATACAAGAAAAGTATCCGACTCCAAATATTCAAATCACCTGAATTTATCCGAAATACTATTAAACTCTAAAATATCGAACCGAAACGAATGGTACCAAATTGAAACCAAACCGAAAATATATCGGTATCTATATGAATCATAAACCTCTTTACCTCAAAGAACCGGATCGAACCGAATATCTGAAGAATTAGTTGAAATTACTTTGTACTGTTATAGTTACAGAAAAATTAAAACCATTTGATGAGGTATGAATGGAGGTTAATAGCTAATATCTGATAAGAATGCATCGATCTATATAGGTAGATGCTAGGTTGCTTACTTAAACATTGTAGAAGCAAAATTATTGACAACAATGGACTGGACCCTCTTGCATCTCTTTTTCATATATCTTTAAACTGAAACCATAGGTTCAAGCTAAGAACACGACAAGAAAATATATATTTTTATATAAAATATCTGGGCCTCTTCGTCAATCTTCATTCCTTGATAAGTGATTTATAGCTGGACTATATCCCAAATCTCTGATATGTATCATGATGTACGAAGTGAAATTTTTAAAAGCTTCAACTAATCAAAACATGTTCTGGAAAACACAAAACTAGCATATAATCAGTAAGTTTTTTTTTAAAAAATGGTAAATAGATAGATGTATAAATAAGAGTATAAATTATGTAAAATATATATATATATATAACATATATATATATATATATATATATATATACATCGAGAATATTAAATTTTATGTGAAATAAAGAAAATAGCTTATATCATTTATTGTATACAAATGAAACAGCAATTATTTTATTTTTGCATGTCACTCTAACTAATTTTTAAGTAGCTCAGAATTCAGATTCGTTTAGTTCATGACTTATATATGTAAACAATCCAATAATTTCTTATACTAATTAACATTTTTTAATAATTGTAGATATGTACATGCATTCAATAATAATATTTTTATATATTATATATCTATGCATATTAAATTTTACTAACTTAATAAGTTAGATTTTTAGTAGGTTGATTGTCACATGGATAATTTATCTTTTATAATTGAAAATGGTTGTTTCGGTATATTACCACCATAAAAATATGAAATAGTTGCTAATCATTTTGAAATTTGTAGATATTCTTAAGATCAAATTTTTCATTTTCCATATATTTAAATTTGTTTGTTTTAAAAATAGTTGTTAATCATGTTGAAATTTGTAAGTCATATATTTAAATTTGTTTGTTTTGAATATATGTCGTCTAAGATTTCAAGAAACCGATTGTCTCTCTAGTCCTCTTCCATTTATTTTGAATTTAGTTTTGAAAAGTTAAGCGTTTGTTCGTTGAATATATATCGTCTAAGGCTTCACGAGATTGATTGCCTCTCTATACTTCCTTATTTATTTTGTTATATTTTTCCCTAAGTTTTGAATATTTATTCCCTTCCCACTTCGTTTCATCAAACCAAGATGTTGTTATTATTTACAAAAAAAATTTGGATATACACCCTCGTGTTTTAAAGATTGTCTACCGTCGTATTCTTTTATTTTTAGGGTTAAAGTTCATGATATTTATAGTTGTGTGATATATGAATAAATATGTTGGAATAGCTGATTTAGTTATATGTAATTTGAGAAATTTTAATAAATGCCCCTTTTAACATGCTCATTTTAAAAAATACCCCCATTTATCTTTCAAAAATACCCTTTTTGGATTTAGAGTTGATTTAAGGTTTAATTTAGGGCTTAAATCTTGTAAGGTTAGGCTTTAGTGTTTTACAAACTATTTGGGTTTATGTTTGAGGTATTAGGATTTATATTTTAGGAGTTTTTGATTTATTAAGGATTAAAGGGTTTAGAATTTTAAGGTTTAGGGTTTTAACCCTAAACCCTAGATTCTAAACCCTACAACCCTATAAAACATTATAAAATTTTTAAAATATTAAAAATGATAATTTAGATTGAAACTAATATGTTTTCAAAAATAACAAAAAAAAGGTATTTTTAAAAATGTGCATCCGGGCATTTTTTAGATTCTCCCATATAATTTTTTATAGTTTTTTACTAAAATAGTTTAATATAAAATACAAATTCATGATTTTAGAATGATTTTTTTGTTAAATATAAAACTAAAAATAAATTTTAGTACATAAAAAGTTTTTTAAAATTATCATTTATTTATTTAGATATTATAAAGTTCTTATTTTATTAATTTTTTAATTTTAGTTGCAATTTTAAGATTGAGATTCCTTTGAAATCATTTCTTAATTATTACTTTTTCAACAACTTCAGTATTGATTTAATTGGTTTAGGATCATTACTTAATAATCTTAATAAAGGTACTTAATTTTAGATTTTTTAGGTTTTAATATCAACATTAATATTAATATGATTTATATACTTTTAGAATTGATGTCAAGCATGACTTTTCAAATTGCTTTTGTAATTGAACATATCAATACAAAAAATGTAATTAATATATAAATTAGATGTTGAATTAAATTATTTTATTAAAATTAAATAATAAAATAATATGGATGTCATGTAGATGATGATGTGGTTTCACCATAAAAGAAAAAAGGTTTTTTATGTATATAGATAGACTAGTGGTTGATCTGCGCTACGCGCGGAATGTGTTACTTTTTTCCATATATTTTGTTTTTGGGATAACGATGTCTCGCACATGTTATTTTAACCTCCCATTAATATGATTCATTGTTTGAAAATGTATTGCAAAACTTTTTGTGATGTTGTTTTGAATTCTCCATAATTATATATATCACGTCATTCTACCAATATTTTCAATCACTATGTTAATGTGCGATTTTGATTTTCATTTAGTTTTTATTTTAATTATTATATTAATTGATATAAATCTTGCTTAATTAATAGTTTATCATTTGTGTTATATAAAATAATTAATTATATGTTATACATAGTCTAATAATTTACTATAAATTAAAATGATTGTTTAAATTTCTTACCACTATAAAAATATGCAATAGTTGCTAATCATTTGAATTTTGTAGATATATGTAAGATCAAACATTTCATTTTCCACATATTTAAATTTGTTCGTTTTGAATATATGTCGTCTGAGATTTCAAGAGATTGATTCTTTTTCCATCTATTTTGGTTATACTTTTAACCTCAGCCTGAAAATTCATTCCTTTCATCCCCCGTTTCATTTAATCGAGGAGTATTAACAATAATAATATCTTAATTCATATAAATTAGGTTGATTAACATTCTTATATTTTTGTTTAGTTTCTTATGCACATATCAGGAGACTTGTTGATCAACATGGTTGAGTTAGGTGGATTTTTAATTACTAAAAATTATTTGATATCTTGGAGTCTTACAGTATTTTGAAATATAAAATAATTTAATACAAATAAAAAATTCAGTGTATTAGTATCTACAAAATTATTTTATTATTTCATGAAATTTTAATTGTATGAGTTTTAGTTTTATATAATATAAGTTATTATGTTTTTTTGTTTTGTTTCTTATGCACATATCAGATGACTTGTTGATCATGCATGGTTCAGTTAGATAGATTTTTCATTATTGAAAATTATTTGATATCTTGGAGTCTTGCAGTATTTTGAAAAACGTAAACTAAATTAATATAAATAAAATATTCAGTGTATTAGTATAAACAAATTATTTTATTATCCATGGAATTTTAATGGTATGAGTTTTTAGTTTTATGTAATATAAATAAAGCATCCAATATATTAGTCTAAAATAATTATTCATCCCATTATTGTTTCACGAAATTATAACTGTATAAGGTTCAATTTTATACTTTATAATAAGAGTAATGAGTAATGACTTTTCAAATTCCTTTAATCATCATGTATTACCTATCATCATATATAGTTAATGAGTAGAGTTAGTGAGTAGAGTTAAATTTTAATTAATAAAAATCAAATTAATCATATAAATGATGTGGAGGTTGAGTTGGCAGCTGATGTGTCAACATCAGAAGAGAGAAAATTTTAGTTTTTATATATATATATATATATATATAATATACAATATATTAGTATAAATTATTTTATTATTTCATGAAATTTTAATGGCATGAGGTTTTAATTTTATGTAATATAAATAAAGTATGAACTATATTAGTTTAGAAGAAGTATTAATCATATGATTGTCTAATAGAATTATAATTGTATAAAGTTCAATTTTATAATTTATAATAGAAGTAATAACTTTTCAAATTCCTTTAATCATTATTATATATAATTAATGAGTATAGTCAAGTTTTAATTAGAAATAATAAAAATTAATCATTTAAATGATGTGGAGGATGAGTTGGACGACGAGGTGTCTCCACTAGAAAAATGAAAAATGTTACTTTATATATATATAGATAGATTAAACCCATAGATATCAGGCATTAATCATACCCAAGCATGCAATGGGTCTTAGCCTCTTAGGCTTTTAGATTTGTGGTTGATAAAGTTAAAATACTTCTACTACTTTTTACTCAAAGGTCTTTAGCTAATTAATTAGTCATCTATCAACGCAATAATTCTTAATCGATAAGAATTTAAGTTTCTTTTCCTATTTTAAATTCGTGTGTTTATCAAATCAAAAGATGGCTTAATAAAGATGTTATCATTTAACCATGTGACTCTCACTTTAAATGCCAACTGCCAAGAGATTTATTTGTATTGTGTACCGACAGAAAGAGAACATAGTTCATAAATTAATCAAAAGAATCCTATTAGCATTTAGCAGGTTTAAAAATTTAGTGCAAAATTAAGTATAGCAGATGTCGTTAATATACTTTTTAGCCATTTTTGTAGAGTCAATGAATCTAACTGGCCGATCCAAAACCACTCGAGTGCACTTGTGCCAACCTACATCTTTTCTTCCCAGTACTAAACCAAATCGCCCAAACCTCCTTTTTATAAAACTTTTATTATGAACTGTACTTTTAAACTCTTGGGCTTAACATTTGGACCCACATTTAAATGTCACTGAATTCTGTAATGAAAACACGAAAGTATATGGGCCAAATCTAACTCATCAATGCGACCTATTTATAGGCCTGATTACTAAAGCGCCTAGTTTCTAAGTTAGTCAGTCTTTACTCATTGTTTTTAAAACCGGACCGTTTAAACTGCGTCGATGATCTGTCTAATTTGGTTATTATTAAAATCCAAAAGAATTATTGACCCAAAAAATCCAATAAAAAACCGATTAAAAACCATAAACCGGCCGGATCGAATTAGTAATAAAACCCTGTTTGACTTGATTAGAATATTAATGACATTTAATGTTTTTATAATTATTGAACTCTATATTTTCAGAAACCATAACATTTTGAATTTTGTTGAAACTTTATGATCTTTTGAAATTGTTTTTATTTTTCATGTTTTTCTAAAAATATTCATTTAACTTATGTTTTCAAAAACTGTTTTATTTTTTTGTCTTTCTCTTTGAATTTTTTTGCACATAAAATAATTGTATTTAAATACATGGGTAATCTATTTGATATGGTTATATTTGACATAAATATCAAAATAGAATTTTTTTTTTTTTGACAACCAAATGGAATTACATATTTATGTATCAAAATTAAATTACAATATGATTACTCATGTCATATTTTAGTAATTAATATATATTAATTTATATATTAACATATTGAAAATACGTAATAAACATATAATAATTAATATATAAATATATATATATATATATATTAAAAATAAAATCCGGTCCAACCGATCGAATCAGGTTGAACCATGACCCAAAAACATATCCTGTTCAATGTCCGGTCCGGTTTTCAAAACATAATACAAGAAACTTTACTTTACTAATCAAAACGTTGCGTAAATGACCAGCCTCTAGTCTAGTTATTTCTAGTAATTACGTCCCCACATGAACTTAAATTTCACATAAATGTATATTGTTGACTATATGTATAACATGTCATGCATTCATTTAATGCATCTGAAAATTAATCCTTGTACTTATAAGTTATAACATATGAGTGTTGACAAAAAGAGTTATAACATATGAGTTACCTTTTGGCTATAAGTTATTTCGTCTATAACCAATCCCCAATTCTAAAAAGTCTAAACTTTAATAGTGAATGTGTATGGGTGTGTACAAGATATATCAGTCGTAGAATTCGCCAAAGTGTAATTATATCATATAAGCACTAATGGAACTAGATGTATGCATATAATCAGTGCACACTTCACATATAGTAAGATATTAAATTGCTACAAAATTATTGAGATCAACCCATATATATTATTAACTATAAGATGTTGTCCGATATAATACTTGTGCATTGCTTACATTAATCATTAATTAGCTACTTCATTCATATCCACAAGAGTACGAAATGCATGGCACAATTATTTGCTCCTACGACCATTCGGTAAGTCCACGGTGACCGAATCCATGGCTGCGACCGTGCGCATAACGTCTACTTGCGCTCGGAGGTAGACAATGTAATCAAGTGTCTCTCTTATCAAATACTCTTTATCGTCTATTAACTCACCCCCAGGTACTAAGCTCTTGAGAAAGCCCGTACGTTTTCTCACCGTAGACTTACCATTTCGCCTAAGAGTCGTGGTACATCGATTCTTCATCCGATTTCGAGCTTTTTTCAGTATTCTCCGAGCCACGGGTCTGTTAGTTGTCTTGTTTCCTGTCCTAGAGATGAGAGCGCGGCTCCATACAGTGGAGCCGCTTCTAGCGGCCGCGATGGCCATGTCCGATGATAATCGTATCGCATTTTTCCTCTCCATTACATTCGTGGGATGTTCAATAGAAGAATCGAACATTTGGAGAGTAGTTATCCATTTCTTGATAAACTCTTGCTTAACCTTGCTATTCGTGTTCATCCTTCCTAATTACCATGAACACAAATGAGCTATATATAAAAAAGGGAAATTACGTAATATAAATATAAACATTTATAGCTTGTAATTATATATTCATCCACATTTCAACTGATATAAATGATTGCACCTAGCTGCGTATAAGATATAATCTTGGTCATGAATATAACTAGCTCATGTGAACATTAATTAATGACTTTACCTTACGGTTGTTTCAGTTGTTATTTATCCAGCTAGCTCGATTGCGTCTGAAAGTTAAACCCTAGAGAGAATTGAGAGAGAAGGGGGAGATTAAGATTGGATTGAAGAGGAGATTTAATAGAGAGTGTGTGTGTGTGTGTGGAGGCATTAATTGGGTCGAAGGAGAAGTAAAAAGAGAGTGGGGCTACGGAGAGAAAGACAGAGCACATGGATGCACATGGCTCAACATACCCCACTCTCCCTCCAACCCTAAATATACCCATTTATGCTAACTGTCCTCATTTACCCTTCAATTATTTTTTGTCTATTTTTAATACTTAAATTTCATTTTCCATTTCTTAATTGTACTCTATTCTTATACCCATAAAACGGTAGTTACATCATCCTCAACATTTAGTTCTATTATTTGAGTTCACGATTTGGTTGAACAACTAGTATTTGGGGGTTATATCTATTCCAGTACTCTTGATAATCCGTATCTAGTTACTCGAATTTGTATAGTCATCCTTGATAACATATAAGTAGATCGAGTATTTTTACTAATCGTCATTTTAAGTTGATAGATTATGAAATTTTACATGGTATCAGATTCCACTAAATCTAAACAAGTATAACAAATATACGATATCCAACCTAATAACTATCATCTCGAGGAGTTGAAAATCCATGATTTCTTTTTCAACCAAAAATATTTGTGTCGAAATTGGAAATCCATAAAACTTAACATTTTTTTCATCGAAAAACATATTCATTGATTGAAAGACCTGATTTTGGTTGAAGTTGTAAACATCAATCATTGTAACTTATATAATTTAATTAGTTTGGACAACTTATAGTTCAATAAAGCAACTAGAACAGTTGTGTTGATCGACTTGACGAAAATATTTTAAGAGTATGTTACGTTATTGTAGCTATAGAGTGTGGATTATCTTAAGACTTCTTCCACGAGTTGAAAATCCCATGCTTTACGGGAAATGTGGTGAACTCTAAAGACAAGACTTTCATGCAATCGACCTACTCCCCGGAAAATTTTTTCAAATGAAGTACGTGTCCTTTATTTCCCACATGGCTTCGTTGGACTTTGATCGATATTATATTTCTGAGGAGTTGACTTCAACAGTTGGATCATTTGCTTCCTCTATATATTTATGGTTTATGGTGTGTTAAATCTATTTTTAATATTCACATTTTAGCCATTACGGTCTAAGTCTAACATTGCAACTGATTGCATAATTAGAATAATAAAAAGTGGAGAAATTAGGTATCATTCTGAAAATTTACTAATTGATCAAAAAGTTAGTATTACTGTAAAAGAATTTGAATTTGTGAATAAATTCTTCAAAACTTATTTCTCAATAATTTTAGAGAGGAACGAGTGGAATAAAAAATTCTTCTATCATTCATATTCCACTAATTGATTCCACTAATTTCTTTTATTGTGCAACCAGTTCCGACCATATAAATTAGATGATGAGATCATGGTAAATGAAGCACTTTTTTAGTTATTTTTTGTGTCACTGTCAACAGATGATATTGTACTAAAACACGTAATAATAACAAAGTAGACATGCATGGGCCTGCAAAGGCCTCCTTCCTTCAAAGTAGTCAGCCCAACTTAACCCTTTAGTTCCTGTTAAAAACTCCTCAATTCTTTCAAATCAAAATAACGACATAAAATATTGTAGTAAAACCATATCTGGTGATTTTAAGCGGGGTTCTTATTTTTTTTGGTTTAAAAATAAATTAAAATTGTTAAATCAAAATTAAAAAGCAAAGGAGGAACTCTTGTTTTAGAGTTTTGGAGAAGGGTTTAAAACCCCAAACTTTATTTAATATTAAAATTAATAATTAAAAAATTCTAACAATTCTTACCATTGGACATGTTCCAAGGGTTTAATTTGTTGAATAGCCAAATTTTTAAAAATTTTTTTAAAATAATCAAAATCATCTAATGACAAGGATATGGCCATATAGGAGGTTTTGGTTTCAGTGTGGAATAAAATTTGTTTTCTTGGTCACTCTTGTCAATTCCCTTTTAATAATAGTTTGCTTTAAAAAAAAACATAATAATAACAATCTTACATTTAATTTTTTTAAATTAAAAAAAAATTGTTTTGGCCTCTTTGGTAAGCATAGTGATGAGTTTAGAAAAGCCTAAAATGTAAGCAACTTTAGTGTTGGTTTTGTTCATATAGAATCTTTGGTTTCATTGAAATCAGAAAAGTTTACTTTCCACATTCTACCGATTCTTTTTTAGTCCTATAGTATTCAACTAGTATGTATCTTCTTCTTTTTTATGTTGTTATGAAAATAAAAATATGGTATACTAGTTAAGTAACCATATTGTTGCATTTATGTTTATATATGATTAAATGGAGATTTCATAATTATATGAACACTAAAATTTGCATAGTTAACCAAGTGTTCTTAATCTGTACTTGTATGTAATCCTACTATTTTACTAAATTTCATAGTATATAAGATACGAGATATTATTACCATGATTAATTAAGTAAAATGTTGGTCTATTGGTTCTTGAGTAATCAATATTACTAATTTAAATTATTTTACGTAGATTCACAGTATATACATATAATATTATCAACTTGAAAGAAACTTGAATCAAACATTTAGATCTACCACTGTTTATAAAAGAAACATGATTAATTTACTACTTGTATATCATGGTAGTTGTCAACAAAACAAATTAAAAGTTATCATGGTATCATCTTAAATTTCATTGCAAAAATATAAATAGCATTATGTGATTATGTGATATTAATTAACTTGTAACTCTTTTAAAAACCATTGCCATCATGAAAGATGAAACTATAATTCCTCGCCTAGTTGGGAATTTAATTAAACAACAACAAAATATTACTATAATTATTGAGCTAATTGGAAAAATAGTAGAGTTTTGAAAAATTTAATAATGTGTATAGGTATAGATTTTGATATATGTCATATGTGAAGCGTACGGGCATGTGGCAAGAAGGTTAATCATTAAATGTGTCTTTGACTTTAAACACATACACCAAAAACAACATTTTGGTGATATATTATTTTCAATATGAAAAGGAACAAGCATTTTGTCTTTTACTATTAAAATAACAAATTTAATAAAGATTTATTTTATAAGGAAGGGGGCAAATCTCGAATCAGGTTTAGGAATTAGGATACGACACTCGTGCACTACAATTAATTAATAGTTGAATCTCACATATTTTTCTTCTTAAAAAAACTCTCTTATCCTGTTAAATCAAAACCTATCATTTATTATTGTTATAATTAAGTACTACTATTATTGATTAGTGATTGAGTTGGTGAAATGCGAAATCAATAATTTGAATCATTTATCTTGAGCGTGTCACTTCNTGAATAATTTTTTTTGGGGGTGTCCCTTCCCTTTTTTTTTTTTTTTTTTTTTTTTTTGTAACTTGTCACTTCACTTGTTCCATTTCGAAAGCGATAATATGCAAGAAAATTTCACTTATTGGTGCGATCATATGTATCCCTTTAGTTAACTAAATTAATCATAATCTATCATCTCTTATAGATACTTCACTCTTGATTTGTTATCATTGCCATTTANTTAAAAAAAAAAAGGGAAAATTTTTTAAAAACCTTTTTAAAAAAAAAAAAAAAAAAAAAACATGAAACAATTCGTATTTATATATGGCTATAAACGTGGTCAAAGCTGCATGCATGTAAGAAGAAATGTTTACAAATTTTTTCTGAAGTTTACAATTAATTATACATCACAAACATAAATACATAGCGCCGGCATCACAATTTACGACGTACTTATAACATGATTAATCAAGAAAACATGTAAAGAAGATGAAGATAGACTTCTTTATTTTCTAAGGCAGGGGTATAAATATATAAATGGTCTTGAGGATCTTGGATCTAGAGACCACATAGAGAAGAAACATGACGAAGAAGTTGGATTCTTGCTTGGAGGAGGAAAATGTGATCAGCCGTGAGGCGATAGAGCGTGTCACCGTCAATCTCACCGGAAAAAGTCGTATCGGGAGCAACCATCCGGCGGAGACGAGTCATGAGCTTCCTGGAGGTCACATTGACCATAACTCTCTTCCTTCTCCGAATGTGAACTGCTCTACACTTCATCCTTTTTGCTCACGTGTGTATGAAATAATAAGAAAGCTAAGCTAGAGACAGAAAGAGAAAGAGATGATATGGTGTGGTTTAAAGAACAAGAGACGATGTGTTTTTATAGCAAAGTTGGACCAACACATGATGAATAAACTCTCTCACGCTTGATTTACTATCAATCCATGTATGCACACGTGTGAGAGACATTTTTAGTTGTGGTTTTATGGTAGAAGTTATTTATTTATTTGTTTTATTTTTGTAATGCATACTCACCTTAACAAACACTAATGTATACATAGAACTATTTTGATAGAACAAACTCACGATTGACACACAATATAATTTTAATACAAAACTCTACTTTTAGAACTTCAGACCTGGTTAGACATGCTTGTAGCCTCATATGTACATGAAATTTCCTGATCATCTTAACTCGATTTTAAAATTATTGTTTCAAGAACAAATCCAAATATACCATCAGATAAAGTGGGCCAGTGGTTAAGTGTTGGGGTTGGTTCCGTTGTGCTTTTAGTTCAATTTCCCGTGGGAAAGATGTTTTAGCAAAGGCTGTATATTGAATTTTCAAGATTTTACTTATAGCAAAAAGAAATCTTTATAAAATCTTTAGACGATTCTCATCACAAATATAAACTAATATAAAAGGTCTCATATCAAATGTTAAATCATATTATTGGCAGATGCAGATTTTTTTAACGTGGAGACTAAAGTGTAGACGATCCTTTTGTCAAGTGGCCAAATTAATTGTAATTTTTATTCTTCTCCGAATCCTCTTCTACCTTATGTCACTCCCATCATCTTAAGTTCTTTACAATTTTGTAAAACATGAGTCATAGCCTTGTATGATACAGGTTGTATCGGTTTAAGTTTTAATTTGAATACGGGACCCTATACAATTATAAACTACAACATTTTTATTTTTTTGCTAAAGAAAGATTTATACGGACAATATTGATGTTAGCTACATGATGTTGTGTCCTGAGAACATGTGAATGCTGATTGTATAAATTTGGTGTTGCATGCTAGCTAGCTCGATCGGGTTGATCAAATAATACACGAAATCATTAATGGGTAAAATTAATTGGTCATGCATATACGACAAAAACGCAACCGTATTGACCAAAAGCCATACATAAGTGCAAGATTATGAGTCCTTCCACGTTCCAAGCTTTGCCTCCACAGGCCATCCAACAAATAATGCTAATACGTACAAAAACAAATTTTGGCTCACATTATTGATCATTACTATTTCAACAACAATCTACGTCGTATGGCTCCTCTCTAGTAATATCGTACATATAATAGCTAGACTACTGTAGATGAACACTGCTCACAGGGACAAGTGGATAACGACGATCGAATAATACTACAAGTTAAATGGATTTATTTCCTTTAACCAATCAAAACTTGATATAGTTTCTTCAAAGTACCTGCTTTGGCGAGAGAGAATGAAATAGTAGAAGACATAGAGGCACACTTATGTCGACTTGTTCACTCATTGAGATGGTGGATAAATCAATGCAAAATAGACGGAGGGATGCACCATTGTTTGCATCACGACCACCAATTGGCTAGCTCTTTATGAACTCAAGCGGTCTAATTGGTTCACGAACCTTATATAACATTTTAATTTCATCCCAAGTTCTGATATATGATTACTACTAAATCTTTCAATCTTGGTGATATGAGAATATGCTTATCACCTCGGCAACAGCACTACATGATACTCCCTCTGTTTCAATTTATAAGCAGTTTTGAATGTTTTGAATGTTTCAAAATATAAGCAGTTTTAAAAGTCTAATGTAAAAAGTAAACATGCATTTAAATTCTATTGGCTTCTAAAAATATTAATAGGTTTATTTATTTTATTAATTGAAAAAATAAAACACTTTTTTTAAAGTATGTGAAAAAGTAAATATTTTCTTAATATGCGTGTTTTTCGTTAAAACTACTTATAAATTGAAACAGAGGAAGTATATGATTACTAATACATCTTTAAGTTTTCCAGATATGATCACCTCGGCAATAGCACTACATGATGAGTCATTTCAATGTGAAATAGTCTATCTCATAAGTCATAATACGAGTTTTTAACTCAAAATCATGTAAATAAAGTAGATGCATGTGAAAATACATATTCTCTCCGTTTTATTTTTAGATGAAGTTTTAACATTTTTAGATGATATTTTCAAGTTGTTTTGCAAAATTAAATGAGTTTTTGTTATTTATTTACCGTTTGTATGATTGTTTTGTAATTAATTGAATTATTTTGGAATTGATATTAAAATATATTTTAATAGAGAAAGATAAAAATTAAATGTAAGACATATTAAAATAAAATAGAGGAAATATTATTTTGCAATATATTCATTTGCAATGTAAGACATTCTAACGGTAAAATGTTTATGTATTTCAACTGATTTCAAAATCTGTATAGGATTTAGAAATCCTAGAAAATATTATGATTTCAAGTCATATATATAAATCCATTCTTAAATAACAAAGTTTTCCTACGGATTTGAGTTTTATATTTTTAACTTTGAAATCCATCCAAATTCACTTAAATCCATTATAAAACAAAATTTGTAGAGAAATTATTCGTATTGAACAACATTTGATTTAGATTTGGATTTAGAAATCATAGATTACATAATCCTAGATTTGGATTGATTTTAATTAGTATTTTGAAATTTTAGAACGAATAACACTAGATTTCAATAAAAAAAATTTAAAGTCATAGATCCAATAATATATGATTTTGAATGGGTTTACATATCAATTAAAATCCATAAACCAATAACCCCTAATCGCCTTTATTAATCTATACTAATAAAATTTGAAGCTATAAGCTTCTGAGCCTATCCACGTCAGTTTAAATGGTCTAATCATAATCAAGAATAAAAAACGTGTTGATCCTTTAATTTTTGCTTCTTCCTCTCTTAATGAACAAACTGCTTTTTCTTCTCTCAAAGAAAAGACAAAATCTAAAAGCGGTTTGTTCATTGAGAAAGGAAAAAGCAAAAATTAGAGGATCAACACGTTTTTATTCTTGATTATGATTAGACGATTTAAACTGACGTGGATATGCTCATAATCTTATAACTTCAAGTTTTATTAATAGTAGATTATGATAATACGTCTAAAGTATAACTAGTGTATACAAAGAGCTAAACGTGTATAATTACAAACTGCCCGTCATTTTCTTTAAAATGTCGGTCTTATCACATTACAGAACTGGTATAATTACAAAATGTCTATCGTTTTCCTAGCAATGTCGATCTTATCATTTTAATCAAGGAATCCGTCCCTCCCTAACCAACGCCACTTGAAACTTTGAAATTTCAAACATTTAAACTAATTGGGCTAGTTAGAGCAACATTACCGGTCGATATGCATAAAAATATACAGGCCCGGCCCGAGGCTAAAAAAAAAAAGCACAAGCTTTAGGCACCAAAATTTTAATAAGAATTTGGGGCAACAATATTGAACAAATTCTTTATTGTGGTCTAATGGTTCTGTTATAATTGATTGTAAATCAACCATGGTTCGAATAACATTGAGGGCATATATTTTTTCTTTTTCTTTAGGCAGCCAAATGTTTTGATATTTGTTGGGCCGGCCCTGAAAATATATATCATATACATATAATACATACATTGGGCGTATCTATAATGAAAAAGGGTGAATTAAGCCCATGCATGCATGTCTCTTTTTACATATAAAAAGACACATTACGTCTTTTTCTTGGCTGAGTTGTTTCATCGCTCTCTTTCTCACATTCATAACACATAATAACAAAACTTTATAATGACATAACGAATTAGTGAGTGTACACGTGTGCTAGGTCCACGTCTACATCTCTAGTCCCAATACAATAATCTCCGTTTTTCTCGGGGACTCATGTGCATAGCTCTCCAATGCGATTATGTCATATAGCAGTAGACATATACCCCATTTGCGAAATTAGCATCTCATAATCATCCCATCCTTTCAACTTTTTCGATTCACTACAAGAAAACACGCCGATTGCGAGGGAAATTTGCGACGCCGAGTTTCCCTCACAAATCTGCGTGGCAT
>OVAP01001768.1:0-22225 GCA_900406295.1 Aurinia saxatilis | reverse complement strand
ATCAAGTGTTTGTATCTACGTCTCAAGAACCTGAAGGTTGATAAAAAAAAAAAAAACATAGCTTACCCATTAGCTAATTCAAATTTCATCATTGTTTACCATGACATCTTCACAAAAGCTGGTTCACATAACCATTATATGATTTCGTATTCTCAATATTCCNAAGCTGGTTCACATAACCATTATATGATTTCGTATTCTCAATATTCCAAAAAAACCAATACTTCTCCTACTCCAATTGGCTTTGGCATAACAAAGCTTCTCCTCCAACACAACAACACACATAAATCAGAAGAAAGAAAAAGAGAATATATAGACTCTCTCAAGAACTAACCGACCACTTTAATCACTGCAAAGAGGCTTGAGGTAGAGATAGACATCAACATCACTCCCAACGGGATGAATATAAACCACCCCGGAAAATCAAACATATCTGCAAAAACAATAGAGATAAAACTTGTAATAATCATCTTTCAAAACATCCAAAACGTGGAGGAAAAAGGAAATCAATCTCAGAGTTATCAAATTGATTATTCTAATACGCTGGGATCGTCGATAAGCTTGAATCTCAGAGTTACGATGATGAACGTCTTACCAGTTCCTCAAAAACAGAAGAAACTTCGATGGCATCCTCATCGATGATGAAAAGACTTCCGAACCACAATTTTAAACAATGAAAACATGTTCATCATCGTAATTACAAAACGTAAACACTGTTAAATCATATATCGTAACATCATGTTGACAACTCTGAGATTGTGCCTCAAGTGAATGTCAACGCACTCTTGTTCTAAACCACTGTAACAAAAAAACACGCAATATGAAACTGTAAATCAGCAATATAAATCTGGTAAATATGAAACTGTAAATTAGCAAATATTAGCAACAATATGAAACTGTAAAATATGGCTAGTAAAAGACTACGTATAAGCCATCACCATCAAACACAATAATAACTGCAAGAACCCTAACGCAAGAACCCTAACGCATAAGGCGATCTCTTTATATATAGTGGTCATTAACCCTAATAGCAATTACCAAATAAATTAATGATAACCTGATTGAAGACAAAATATCCGAAGTTAGGATCCGGATCCGACGATTGAAAAGACCCAACTGCAGTCGGATCCTAATAAACCGAATTAAACCAAAAAATCGATGTAAAAAGACGAAAAAGTCTAAAGAGAAAAATACCCCCAAGGTTAAGATCGACTTCACAATGGGCTGAGATTTAATAAGGTGCGAGAGAACTAAAGCTGGATAATCCAGGGATAGATTTATTCCACATATTCGATCAGCAGTCGGATAGTAAGGCCTTTTTTCAAAGGGGATAGTCATTAGCCATTAAAATTTAATGGCAAAAGAGTCAATTCACACCAACTTTCAACCACAGCGCAGATAACTAAATTACACTTCATATATAATAGTATAGATTCTTATTGTTCTTTTTAAGTTTTATGTATCCTCTACGAATCAGATCTATAGAATTATAATGATGCGGTTATTAGAATTCAATTATTTTGATGAATTTGTAAAAAGAAAAAACCGAAAGATAGTTTGATATTATTGTAGATTTGAATTACTACTGGTCCATGTTGTAATATATGTGAAAATATACTGATCAATCAACTATTCAACTTTTTTGCTTATTATATTTAATTTTTCAATAAATTTATAATTTTTATACAATTTAACATAAAACAGTTAAACTGTATATTATATATCTAGACACATGCTAAAAAAATAAACATTACATATGTTTGTTTTATAATGCATGTCCTCAAATGTTTTAAATTATTCATAGAAAACACAAAATAATCAAAATTGGTATATACAAAGATTTAGTTCTGAGGAGTGAGGATCAAACTTGAGATTTTTGTTCTAACCACAAACCTAGTAAAAACAAATATCAAGTAAAACCGAAGTACATAAGTAGGCACATTTACAACTTTATTTTATTATTATTATTATATATATATATATTGAATACAATAAAAAAAAAGAAAAAAAAAGAAGAAATAACCCTAGATTGTACTGTACTGTTCTATATCTTCTTCTTCATTGAATCGATAGTGTTTTAACTATCTAAATTCCGGCGACTCACAATCTCCAATCGGCTTTCTGCTCAAATCTCTCGCCGGCATATAGTTGTAAATTTCTCTCCCCTTGATTCTTCTCTCCGTCTGAACTAATCGGATAGGTTTTTTGAGCTCAGGATGTTTCCTTTACCAATTTGAAGTCGAAGATTTAAGGGTGGAAGCTGATTCATTCGAAGATTATGGTAATCTACGACCCCTTTTGATTGCGCTTAATTTTGAGATTATGACAAGTGAAAGAGAAAATTTTTGGAAACGCGATTTGTGAATCTGTAGCATTGAATGAATATATGGTAGATTTCGAGTAGAAAAGCTTATAGTCTGTGGTTCTTCTTTCTCAGGATGCATTTAGAGATGCGATATTGCAACGAGGTCCAATCGAAAGCTTTGCACTCAAGACTGTTCAAGAGTTTATACAACCTCAGGTGAACTCTTAGTGTGACTGTTGTGTTCATTTTTTCGGGAGTTTCGTCGGATTTTATGTGTACATTGAAATAGATTATAGTTATCAATGTAGAATATATTTATCTACCTGTTTACAAATGTGTATGATGCTGAAAGTTTTAAATGCTGTTTGGAGCTTTGAGTTTACTGGTGGTTAACCTCCTGTTTGTTTGATTAAGATACAGTACTTTTCAATTTTTTGAGCTGGTTGTTGTGACTTGTGACAGAGCGTCAACTAAATACGTTTTTAGTAATCGTAGTAAATGTTTTTCTGTTTGTAGATTGTTCATTTGTGTTACTTAGCCTATTTTTATTTCTTATGATATGACAGAAACAAACGAAGTTGGCCCAAGATGAAAACCAAATGCTTGAAAACATGCTCCGGACATTGCTGCAGGAGCTAGTGGTCTGTTGTTTCTCCACTGTTTATTTCCTAGTATACATATGCTTGTTGATTTAGTTATTTGATTTTTTTTTGTGTGTGTGTTTTTTCTCTGTGGATTTCTCTTTGGGGTTCAGGCTTCTGCTGCGCAATCAGGAGAACAAATAATGCAGTTTGGTCAGTCGATTGATGATGATGAAAACAAACACGGCCAGATTCCTCGTCTTCTAGGTTAGCGGTCTGTTTCAAAGCATTTTGTCTACTCTAATTTGCATAGCTCGCTTAATTAGCTGCTAGTGTGTGCCCATTAAACATCTTATTCTCTTGTAGTCTATTATGTCAGTTGATTAGTCTGGCTTAGAAGTTTTTCGTTAGTCGTTATGCTAGTCTGCTTTGCATATCTTTTAAATAGGTGCAAATGTGTTCCCTTAAAACATCTTGTAGTGTATTGAATATTGTCTTGTGCTTGACTGTTGCAGACCACTTTTGTTCAACCTCTGACTATCTTTGTGTTTTTGAAATGGTTGGTTAGATGTTATACTTTATCTCTGTGAGAAAGAGCATGTAGAAGGTGGCATGATATTCCAGCTCCTGGAAGATTTGACTGAAATGTCTACTATGAAAAATTGTAAAGATGTTTTTGGTTATATTGAAAGCAAACAAGATATATTGGGCAAGGTACGCCTTAGATGAAATCAAATATTTCCTCTTTGTATTCGTGTATGACTGTCTTGTCTTTTGACTTGGATGTTACGATTATTTGTAGCAAGAGCTTTTTGCACGTGGAAAACTTGTAATGTTGAGGACTTGCAACCAGCTTCTCCGGCGACTCTCAAAGGTTCATTACCTGCATCCTTTTCTAGATCCCTTTATCTAAATTATTGCAAGCCCTTAATCTGCTTTTTCAGTTATAACTCATCCACTCTTGTATAATCCCTTTTCTGCTTTCACAATCTGACAAACAGGCCAATGATGTGGTATTCTGTGGAAGAATTCTCATGTTTTTGGCTCACTTTTTTCCGTTATCCGAGCGCTCAGGTAAGAAGGGTTTCTCGTAATTTATTGCATAGATTTTGGTTTGTGAATTTTTAGAAGTTGTGTAATTGCTTAAATTATTTTTGCAGCCGTGAATATAAAAGGTGTTTTTAATACATCGAATGAAACCAAGTATGAAAAAGATCCTCCAAAAGGTAAATTTTTTTTTTTTTTTTTTCAATGTTCTTTATATATACATTAGACAATTCTAATATGTGTCATCTGCTCTGTCTATGCCATTGCTTCTCAGGCATTTCTGTAGATTTCAACTTCTATAAGACATTTTGGAGTTTACAGGTACGTATTAGTTAGAGGAACTTTGTAGGGAACTATGTTACTCATTTATCATATAAGTTGTCTGATGGAACTTCTGCTTGCTTATTATACAAAATCATTGGTGGAGATAGTTTTCCTTTTGCTAGTTAGTTAATTGAGCCAGTGCTTTCCTTTTTTTTTAAAAATAGCTGTTTCATTTCAGGAGTACTTCTGTAACCCTGCTTCTCTTACTTCCGCATCTACCAAGTGGCAGAAATTTTCATCTAGTTTGGCGGTATGTGATCAATGCATTACCTGGTCTCGTATATATGTATATATGCATAGACAAGGTGGTAATGAGAATTCATCTAAGACTTCGTTTCTTGAACTGCCTGTGTAGGTTGTATTAAACACCTTTGACGCTCAACCACTAAGCGAAGAAGAGGGAGAGGCTAACAGTTTGGAGGAAGAGGCAGCAACTTTTAACATAAAATACCTAACAAGTAGTAAATTAATGGGTTTAGAGGTAAGTATAATGTGGATAGACGCACTCATGCCCAAATATATACGGTGTATTTCTTTGTGTAGAATGCATTTGAGATGTGTTGACATACAATACAAACTTTTGAACTTAGCAGTTGACTCACATTTTTCATTTTTGGTCACAGTTAAAGGATTCGAGTTTCCGACGACATATTCTTCTCCAGTGCCTCATTCTGTTCGACTATCTGAGGGTAAATTTCTCTCGAGAATTTTTGTTAAATTACTATCTCTGGGGTATTCTGGTATAACCAACTCCTGTTTCGTTTTAGGCACCTGGGAAAAATGACAAAGATCTTCCATCTCAAACCATGGTCAGTGTTTTTGCTTGTTCAGTGAGCAAATTTCCTCTTGCTTTGTTTCGAAGGTTGACAAACCTAGCGTATATCTGAGAGTTCAGGGTTTTATGCATAATCACTAAGTATGGTTTATCTTTTCGGCCTAGAAGGAAGAACTAAAGTCGTGTGAGGATCGTGTAAAAAAGTTGCTTGAGATTACTCCGCCTAAAGGGAAAGAGTTCCTCCGTGCAGTTGAGCATATATTGGAGCGCGAAAAGAATTGGGTGTGTGCTGCTTTCTCTTTTAACTGCTGCATGATTATCCAAGGGTTATTAATGATTTTCTACAATACGTACAATAACAGGTCTGGTGGAAACGTGATGGATGCCCACCATTTGAAAAACAACCCATAGAGAAGAAATCACCTAATGCAGGGCAAAAGAAACGGTATGTGAAAGCTGACCTTTTGTATCTAACCGCTTCTCTCGTCTAACATAAAATGCCTAGGTGTGTGAGCCATTAGAAATTTAGAATACTTTGGTGCAAGAAATTACGCTTTCTCCTGGTAATCTTTAGACAACAATCTAATGAAGTCTAGTAAAACTAAATAATAATATAAAGATCCACATGTGTTATCTTTTTGTTTCTACAGGAGGCAAAGATGGAGATTGGGAAACAAAGAACTCTCCCAACTTTGGAGATGGGCTGATCAAAATCCGGTATGAATATATATCACAATGTCACATGCTATTCCACTCTCTCATTCTTGGAAATCATATCAGTCTTCAGTTTATGTCTCTACAATAATTGTATCTCTTGTGGCATGACAGAATGCTTTGACTGATTCTCAACGTGTCCGAACCCCTGCCATCGCAGACTACTGGAAACCATTAGCTGAAGATGTGAGCTAATATATCACTTTTTTCAGAAACAACATTTTCTGTTGAAATGGTTAACGTCTTAATATTTGACTTGGTGTTTTATTAATATCTCAGATGGACCCTTCAGCTGGCATAGAGGATGACTACCATCATAAAAACAACAGAGTATGTTAACTTTCCTCTGACTTACGACTTTGTCTATAAGATGGCTCATTTAGTTAAGTCTCACATCACTCACATGACATCATATGTTACTGTTTTGAAAGGTATATTGCTGGAAAGGTCTTCGGCTTGCAGCTCGGCAAGACCTGGAAGGATTTTCAAGGGTAAAATATGCTTCATTTTCGATTTCCCAATGCTTGATATGATTGTTTTTCTTGTTAACATTTGAATTTGGTTTTCTACAGTTTACTGAATATGGAATCGAAGGAGTTGTCCCTGTTGAACTATTGCCACCTGAGGTCCGGTCCAAATTCACTAAACCGAACGAAAAAGCAAAACGAGCCAAAAAGGAAGAAACCAAAGGTGAGTCTCGGGAAGCAGAGGGAAACCAGAGTGGTGTTTTTAATAGTGAAGCTGAAGCTGAAGCTGAAGGAAGAGGTGAAGCAGAGCCAATGGAGAGTGATGCTATTGCAGACACTCCTACGCCAGAGGAACAACAAAGACTCGGTGGCTCTGACACAGACAACGGTCAAGAGGCCGGTCAAATCGAAGACACAGAGACAGAAGAAGCTGGTTTGATGGACACGGATCTTAATCTTCCTCCTGTTGTGCATGTCATTGACTAAGCTTTCAGTTTGTTAACCCTTTCTTCAATGGTGAATCCTTTGGATATGAAGTTAAGAAATGTATTGTGTGGAATAGAGAGCCATTTTTCTTTGTGAAATCGATCAACAAGTGGGCTATTGTTGTTTGCAATTGCATAACTCCTTTGCGGATGATTATTATTTTTTGGGTTCAACATCAAGTTATCATTATCCAACTATGGTGAGGACAACCATCTCGGGGCTTCACCTTCTGTCTCTATCACTGCCCAGGAGTTACGAATGGCTCTAGCTAAAAACCACTTAGCCCCACTCACATAGTTCTCAATACACAACCAATACGACTCATGCTTTCTTCCTTGGCCCAAGTACTATCACATTTGCATATTAACCACCAATGAGGTGACGGTGGAATGGCGGTTTCACTTTTTATTTGCACCACCACCACTAGGCTACTTTGACACACCACTTTCTCTTTTGTCTTTAGTCCACTTTTCTATTATTATTTTATATATATATATATATATATATTACAGAATATTGGAAATGAAATGAGAACATGCATCATTTTGTATTAGATCTCATTAAAGATCAAAAGCAAAAAAACAAAAGTTAAGAACATATTTACATAATTATTTGCATGGTTGGAATTATTTGATAACAAAAGTTAGGCGACAATGTCTTCCTAATGGCAAAAGCATACCCTTAACAGAGGTCAATTTTGTCAAACAGAGAATGCTCCCCACCGCATCAAACTGATTTCTTCCTAGTTTGTTTGTACAAATATCAATTATATGCATCCAATTTTTGAAGGCATACATATATGGACTATATAGTATGTAGCTATGAAATTTTTTGAAGCTTTAAGCAGAAATGTTAAAGCAGATCATGTATCTTCATTGACATGGACAGTAAGTTAAGTGGTATGACGAATTCAGGTCCATTCATGAAATAGAGGAGTTGAGTCACACCGCAACTCCTCTGCCAAAAGGAAGAAATAGAGCATTTGGTTAAGAGTTTTTTAGAAGCATAAAGAAAAATATATACAACAAGATTTGGTTACCGGATGAGAGTCGTCACATGGTTGGAATCGGACTCTAGCGTTCCTTTGTGAAAAAAGTGAGAAGTAAAAAAATAGATCAATTTAACTAATGATGTTAATAAGAAGAAGCAAAAGTATTTTGTTAAAAACGTATCTTGTCAAAGAAAGAGCTTTCAATAGGGAGATTGTGAGCATACGTGAAACTCGTATAGAATTGGTTTTGGCTTCTTCCCAAAGACAATCTTGGATGATCAGGAAGAGTATACAAAAGTTTATACACATAAAAGATTATAGAATGATGGCCAACCTTTGTTTCGTTCCATTAGGATATATTTTCGCAATTTTAAGTGGGTTGTTGTTAGCTGTTACTTGTGAGTTTGTATCGATGTATATGTTTTCAATAAATGTGAGTAAATGTTCTCGTTTCTCTTGTTAGGTTGTTGAATTATGTTACTTAGTCTTATTGTTTTTGTCATATGATCTAACCGAAACAAAAAAAGTTGCCCAAAACGAAAACCAAATGCTTGAAAACACATGCTGATCCGGACATTGCTGCAAGACGCTTTTATTTACCATTTCATAAGCTCCATAACTTTTATCTTTGAAAACAAACTCTCGTCTATAGCCTCCATAATCTTCATGGTACTAATATCTCTCAGCCTGGCTCTCTAGCTAGCATGATGAGTACGATAGGTAAACTTTGTATTACGTTCTTGTTAGACTAGCTGCAAAGAGGCTATTCAATAGTTGGGTTTTTTATTAGTTTGCCTTGAGGGTGTTGAATATAACATGTGCATCTAGGTGGATTCAACTTGTTAAAATTATTCAACATATTGAAAGAAATAGAATTGAACACATGGCGCGAAACAATTAAAAATTAATGTGGGTAGTCTTATTGTAAAAAAATATAACTGAAATGAGAAAAGTATCATAACTCAAGTATATATATATATATATATATATATATATATTTACTGATTAGTTTTTTTAAAAAATTGAGAAATTGGCTCAGATAGCAAAAAAAATTCAAAAATTCAATGAATGACAACACACATATATGGCACAATCCTATACAGAGGATTTAGGTTTTTTGGTCATTTTTAAAATTTCTTTCTTTCTTTTGACTATTCCACAAATTCACTCTTTAATTTCAAGAGAATAATTCATTTTTTGTTTAATAAACATTATAATTTTATTAAATGTACTCTAATTGATTATGACTCTGACTAGAGTTGGTGTGGTATCAAAATTTTTCATTAATGAATTCTGATACTATTTAGCCTAATTCATTATAGTTCATGACTTCTTTTATATACTTTTATTCAAAACGTGACAATGTCTAAATTAAACTTGGTTTTTTAGAAACACTAGGATTGTACTGTCTTGTGTCAAACATTTCCAACAGTTTTTCTTGAATATTGGTATATTTGTTGTTGGAAACTTCCAAAGAGATATATCGCATAAAGCCTAAAGGTCTAAACAAATATTAACAGCCAAGCAACATTGGATTCAATAGCAATCCAGTAATAATTACAAACTTAAACAAATACTAAAAGGACCTGGCGGTGTCACCATTTAGCTATCAAACCCAACTTGATTGCCATTAATTTCTTTTTAATATACAAAATGAGTGGTTTGAAGTCATGTCACGATTAAGCCCATAATCACCACCGAACTCATGCTAATATTATATAACTTCATCTGCACATTCGGTGTATACTATATCTATTACTTTATTGATACTGTGCTAATAGTTCTCCAAATCCTTTGGCATTAGCCCACATACACGAATCTGAGTACATAACTAACCAAAACAATAATATATCACGTGTTTTTTTGAATAAGTACAAAGTCTGTTTTTCTAGTATTGAGTAACTGTTAAGAAACACATCTAATACCAAATCAAGCATCCATTAAACACACGTGAAAATATTTCATTCCACGTTAGTTCTATCAATCTAAACTAATTTGATTATTATGTCTGTAACTAATCCCCAATAATTGAAAATATAACTAGATCTTGATCCCAAATTATTAGTGTTATTATTATCTTTTGTTTAGTCCTTGTCATGAACTTATCAGTTTACCTTCTACACTATTGTTTTGTTGCTGGCACTGTCATATCATATCTCACAGTTGTCTTGTAATCGTTTCACTGTTTTGACAACAAAATTTGTCGACTCAAATCGAAACAAAAAGACTAAAAAAAAACTTAATGTTGATTGATTCATACTCGAATCCGAATACTTTGCCTAAAGAACAACCATTTTTTTTTATTGCTTAAAAAAAAAAAACAACCATTTTTTCCAGAGGCAAAAAAATAAAATTACAAGTGGCACCGACAGTTTTATATTTTTCTTATAAGAGCATGTGGCCCAGAGATTTGGAGAAAAACAGTACATAGAAATGACATATGATGTTTTACCCTACTCATATTTTTTATATATATAAAGGACCAATAAAGCTGTGACATCATCTTTTTTGCTTTCTTTTTATTTTCGAGTTTCAAGTTCAAAGCTAATATGGTCAAATACGTATGTTTTCTCTTTACTTGACTTATACATAGATATATCGATTGTCGGCAAAAGTATATATACATATGAATATGTATGGTATATATAGAGAGATTTGAGGTTGATATGATAGTCTCAATAATTGCATTTTGTTTTCCTCAAGTGCATATCTTTTTGATGGTCAAGAGTACATTCAATTTAGATGCAAATCGGAGAAAAGACAAATGGGAAGTAATGGTGGATGGAGGAAAATTTAATTATATGTAGGGGTAGTTAATGTATAGAATTAAAAAGGAATTGAAGTCTGTATTTAAATATTAACTATCAAGGCAAAGGAATGAAACCACTCATATAAAGAAAGATGCTCCCTGGGCATTATTAACATCAAGACTGTTACATACTCAAAACTAGGGTGTTATTTGATTAGATTCGGTTTGATTCAGTTTTAATTTGGATTTTAAAACAAAATTTTGTCGTGAACAATAGTCATAAAGTTTTTGAAATTTTAGTATATCCGGTTTCATATACTTAATAAAAATAGTACTTAACTACAATTTTATTTTGTTATGAAAAATGTCCGTTAAAAAATGTAATGAATTTTGTTGATTTGTTTTTTTTTTAATCTAGTGATATACCAAAATGATATTAGATCCATTCACTGAATTTTGGATTTACAAATTTTCCTTTAAAAATGACAGATGCAAACTTCTGAATGTTCTTTCGAATCTTCATCACAATGTTTATAATATATTCTATTTTATTGAGGGTTGGTGACAAAATGCCAGCTCTATGGTCAATTTCCACAAACATGCAACACAATAATATATACTACTTGTTTAAAAAGTATAATATAATATTTTCCATTGGATGAAACTCAATTTGTTACCAAAACATCTTCAACGATTTTATGTCATACAGGAAGAATCTATCTCCATTTAATTTTGTAAAATTTCCAATATATATATATATATATATATATGAGAAAAGAAGGTCTATCGACTGAAATAGTAAAACATACTCCAAATATTTTATAAAGCTTGTAAATTCCCTAAAACAAAAGACAGAAGAACTCAAATAAAAACAGAGAAATAAATGTGAAGTGTGATCCAATGTTTACTCAATATATACATGGTTCATTCCCAAGAAAGAAGAGTGGTCAGTCAATATTGTTAAAACTTAAAACACTAGTAATATTTTCACATCAATTTTTAAAAAGAATCAGTTTATTTTTTTCCTTAGTCCCAAGGTTAAATAGTGTTTCTACACGTTCTAATGTTTTTTGTATTTTACCGTTTTACTAACCAAATAGTAAAAAAAAAATGACCAGCTGTTGTTCAGACAATTGAAGTGGAGGACAGAGAGCGCCAAGCGACACACTTTTTATGGGTCCCACATCTCATTCATTTCCTCTCTACTGTATTTTTATTTTATTCATTTAGTTTGGTAACTTGTAATAAATCTCAGAGAGAGAAGAAGAGTGTTGTTGTTTCATAAATCTCTTCTTCTCACTTACGCGTCTTCTTCTTCTTCATCTTCCTCTACATCTTCCTCTCTCTCTTTAATTATCATCTGCTCTCCTTTCTCCATCTCTCTTTCCTTTTTATTTATTTATATTTGTACCTGTACATTTGCAATCCCCTTCACACTTTTCCCTATTTTAGATTTTTCTTTCATTTGCGTCTCTGTTTATCTCTCTCTCAGATTCCTCTTTTCCAAGCTTTGGTTCTTGCATGTTTTTTTTAATTTTTTAATGGGAGTTGGAACGACTCTGTCTCTAAGGACTACTGACTTGGGCTGAGCTACATAGATTGTGTCGGTGAAGAAGAGATATGAATACTGGTGGTCGGCTTATTGCTGGTTCTCACAATAGGAATGAGTTCATCTTGATTAATGCAGACGAGAGTGCCAGAGTAAGTAACATTTTCTACCTAAAAGTTTTCCTTTTTATGTGTACCCTTTGTTTCAATTTTGTTAAGTTTCTGCCTTTCTCTAATTCTGGATCTGGGGGTTTACCATTTTACATCTAAATCTCAACTAGGGTTCTTTCGTCAAGTTCGAGATTTCAAAAACCTAGTTTTATCAGCATGAACAGTGAACATTTTGTCGGTGGGGATTGAATTTTAAATTCAGTAGTACAATAGTGTAGATTCTTACAAGTACAGCTGTTTCTAGCATTACTGTTCTTAAAAATGAGTTTATTTGTTGTGGTGAATCTTGTTCTTGTTGTGATTGAGATCCATTTTCTATGTTAGTTTGATTTGGTTTTGGATACAAATTCAGATTTGTAACTCTGTTGCTTTATTGTTTACAGATAAGATCAGTGGAGGAATTGAGTGGGCAAACATGTCAAATCTGTGGGGATGAGATAGAGCTAACAGCTGAAGGAGAGTCTTTTGTGGCTTGTAATGAATGTGCTTTCCCTGTCTGTAGACCCTGCTATGAGTATGAGAGACGTGAAGGAAACCAGTCTTGTCCTCAGTGTAAAACTCGTTACAAGCGTCTCAAAGGTGAGAACTTTAAGTGTTTAGTTTAAGGTTTGGTTTGATTCTTAACCTTTGGTGTGTTTTGTCTCACAGAGGTTCTGTAATTGTATTTTGCAGGAAGTCCAAGGGTTGAAGGAGATGAGGAGGATGATGGCATTGATGATCTTGATTTCGAGTTTGATTGTAAAAGTGGGTTGGGTTATGACCATGATCCTGACACTTTCTCTCGCCGTAACTCGGAGTATGATTTGGCTTCTGGTCCACCTGGCGCTCAGGTTCCTCTGTTGACTTATGGAGAGGAGGTTGGTTTATATTTCCATTCAATTGCCTTTAGTAACTTTATTGTATTGCCTCTTAGTTTCTCATTTCTAGGCTCATTTGGTTTGGTTGTTTTTTGTTTGCAGGAGGATGATATATCTTCTGAAAGACATGCTCTTATTGTATCTCCATCAACTGCTAATGTCAATAGGTATCATCAAGCGCCTGACCCGGCTGGTAAGTTTTGGTTTTTTTTTTATCTGAGTATTTGATTTTCGTATTATTTTTGTGTGTGTATATCCTAAATTAGTGTGTTTGTTCTGTCACAGCACATCCAAGACCAATGGTGCCTCAGAAAGACCTTGCGGTTTACGGATATGGAAGTGTAGCATGGAAGGATCGAATGGAGGAGTGGAAGAGGAAGCAACACGAGAATTATCAGGTGGTTAAACACGATGGAGATTCAAGTCTTGACGATGATGCTGATATTCCCATGTAAGGCAGACAAAATCTTGAGAAAACACTGTCTTTTATCAAGTTTCATTGCTTAACCTTTTGTTTTGTTTTGTTTTAGGATGGATGAGGGAAGACAGCCTCTGTCTAGGAAAATACCGATAAAGTCGAGCAAAATAAATCCGTATAGAATGCTAATCATTCTCCGTCTTGTGATTCTCAGTCTCTTTTTCCATTACCGTATTCTTCATCCTGTCAAAGATGCGTACGCATTGTGGCTAATATCTGTGATATGCGAAGTATGGTTTGCGGTTTCATGGGTTCTTGATCAGTTCCCAAAATGGCACCCTATAGAAAGAGAAACGTACTTAGACCGACTCTCTTTGAGGTATGAGAAAGAAGGCAAGCCGTCTGAACTAGCTGGTGTGGATGTGTTCGTGAGTACAGTGGACCCGTTGAAAGAGCCTCCGCTTATTACAGCAAATACTGTTCTATCTATTCTTGCGGTTGATTATCCTGTAGATAGGGTTGCGTGTTACGTGTCTGATGATGGTGCTGCTATGCTTACTTTCGAAGCACTTTCAGAAACAGCGGAATTTGCAAGGAAGTGGGTTCCTTTTTGTAAGAAATACCATATCGAGCCACGTGCTCCCGAATGGTATTTTTGCCACAAAATGGATTACTTGAAGAATAAAGTTCATCCTGCATTTGTCAGGGAGCGCCGAGCCATGAAGGTTTGTTTGTTCCTGCTCCATTGTACATAAACTTCATGAGAATTTCTTTTTGTGCCTTCACTGAAGAAAATTGCCTTTTCATTTCCTTGTTTCAGAGAGATTATGAAGAATTCAAGGTTAAGATCAATGCTCTAGTTGCAACTGCACAGAAAGTGCCTGAAGAAGGTTGGACTATGCAAGATGGTACTCCTTGGCCCGGTAATAACGTGCGGGATCATCCCGGCATGATCCAGGTGAGATGTGCTGGGGCGTTTTACTGTTTTCTTTTGCTCTATATGTATTCCCAAACTTACCAGTTTCATTTCTTGTTTATTTCCTGTAAAAAGGTCTTCCTTGGAAATAACGGTGTTCGCGATGTGGAAAACAATGAGTTGCCACGGCTGGTTTATGTTTCTCGTGAGAAGAGACCCGGATTTGACCATCATAAGAAGGCTGGAGCCATGAATTCCTTGGTAAATAATTTTGCTTTATCCTTGAATATATTCTTGATTTTGATTTATGATGGTCTCTCACTAACACTTGACTCTTTCGTTTCATGTTGTTGTATATTATTGAAGATACGAGTATCAGGGGTTCTATCAAATGCTCCTTATCTTCTCAACGTCGATTGTGATCACTACATCAATAATAGCAAAGCTCTTAGAGAAGCAATGTGTTTCATGATGGATCCTCAGTCAGGAAAGAAAATCTGTTATGTTCAGTTCCCTCAAAGATTCGATGGGATTGATAAACACGATAGATACTCTAATCGCAATGTTGTATTCTTCGATGTAAGTACACCATCCTCTATCACCATATCCTTTTCTTGAGTTATATTCACTCTCCTACTTAACTAAGTTTGGATCTTGTAATTGTCAAAACAGATTAATATGAAAGGTTTGGATGGATTACAAGGGCCTATATACGTTGGAACTGGGTGTGTTTTCAGGAGACAAGCACTTTATGGATTTGATGCACCTAAGAAGAAGAAGGCTCCTCGTATGACTTGCAATTGCTGGCCTAAATGGTGTTTGTTTTGCTGTGGTTTACGAAAAAATAGTAAGACAAAGACAACGAATAAGAAAAAGAAGAACAGAGAAGCCTCAAAGCAGATACACGCTCTAGAAAATATTGAAGAGGGCACCAACGGTATATAGAAGATATCCACTTTATTTCGTTTGGTTTCAACATTTAGTTTCACTTTGTTGCTGATCACTCTTTTGTTTATTTTTTTCTTTTTCTAAGGCATCAATAATCCGGTGAAATCACCAGAGGAGGCACAAATGAAGTTGGAGAAGAAGTATGGACAGTCTCCTGTTTTTGTTGCTTCTGCTGGTATGGAGAATGGTGGGCTTGCTAGGAACGCAAGTCCGGCTTCTCTGCTTAGAGAAGCTATCCAAGTCATTAGTTGTGGATACGAAGATAAAACCGAATGGGGAAAAGAGGTAATTTTGAACTCTTGAATAACACTCTCTACACTTTATCTTTCATGTTGAGATATAATTTTTGATATCTTTCATGGTGTTTATTCATTCAAGATTGGATGGATCTACGGTTCTGTCACTGAGGATATCCTTACGGGTTTTAAGATGCATTCCCATGGCTGGAGATCAGTTTACTGTACACCGAAGAGAGCAGCTTTCAAAGGATCGGCGCCTATTAATCTTTCTGACCGTCTTCATCAAGTTCTTCGGTGGGCACTCGGGTCTGTTGAGATTTTCTTGAGCAGACATTGCCCTATTTGGTATGGTTACGGGGGAGGTTTGAATTGGCTTGAGAGATTGTCTTACATTAACTCTGTGATTTATCCATGGACCTCTATTCCACTCCTCGTCTACTGTTCTCTCCCGGCTATCTGTCTTCTCACCGGGAAATTCATTGTCCCCGAGGTAAAACAAAAATCCCATCTTTAAGTTGTCCAAAGTGTGAATCTTTATTCCATGTTTTGTGTAACTTCATTGGTCCTGAGGTAATAATATTATGAATTGTGTATTCTCTTTTGCAGATTAGCAACTACGCAAGTATCCTCTTCATGGCACTCTTTGGATCCATTGCTGTAACGGGCATTCTCGAGATGCAGTGGGGTAAAGTCGGGATCGATGACTGGTGGAGAAACGAACAGTTTTGGGTGATTGGAGGTGTTTCGTCTCATCTCTTTGCTCTCTTCCAAGGTCTCCTCAAGGTTTTAGCTGGTGTCGACACAAACTTCACTGTCACATCTAAAGCAGCAGACGATGGTGAATTCTCCGAGCTCTACATCTTCAAATGGACCACACTCTTGATCCCCCCAACCACACTCCTCATCATCAACGTGATTGGAGTCATCGTTGGAATCTCTGATGCGATCAGTAACGGATATGACTCGTGGGGACCTCTTTTCGGAAGATTGTTCTTTGCCCTCTGGGTCATCCTCCATCTGTATCCTTTCCTCAAAGGTATGCTTGGGAAACAAAACAGAATGCCTACCATCATTCTTGTTTGGTCGATCCTTCTTGCCTCTATCCTTACGCTTCTTTGGGTCCGAGTCAATCCATTTGTGGCCAAAGGCGGTCCGGTCCTTGAGATCTGCGGTTTGGACTGTATTTGATTGATCTCGATACTTGATGATACGTAGAACGTTTTTCCACAGAGGTAAAGCATAAGAGGAAAGTGTCACAAATTTGTTTGGTTATTGTGTTAATTATTATTGGGGAGAAAGAACCCTGTTAGATTAAACAAAAGAGTTGGGTTTAGATATATATATATAATGTTGTTTTGGGAAGAAGGTGTTGTAATGTAGATATAGAAGAAGGAATATGTGTTATCTATTTTTGTTCTTGTTATTTTTTTTCTTGGGTGAAAGTGAAAATGAAAGTGAACAGAGTTGTTATATTAGTAATTCTTTCATTGAATATTTTGAGGAATTCTTTCTGCATATTTCAGATTAAAGGAAGGTTTCTACTTATCCGAAATCCTCATTTTTGTTTCTAGATTCATACCTTCTTGTTTGTTATCTCATTTCTCACTTCTTGTCTGAAATTGTACTTCTTGTTTGAATTCCCAGTTCTTGCCCGAAATTACACGTCTTGTCTGAAATTTTTACTTTCTTGTCTAATTATTCTCATTTTCTGTTGCTTCTCTCACAAGACTCGAGTGACTTTTGGAACCGAATAAGTCAAAGTCAACACGACTCTTTGACTGGAAACTTATGGAACCAAACCAAGAATCATCAAACTTTTTTTTCTTTTTCATTTCCCGTGATTCAAAAGTCAGATAATGTGGTTCTTCAACATGTGTGTAGAATCCAATCCACTTTACATGAACTTAAACTCATTGAAATGATTCACAATTAACTATTTAAAATTACTCCATTACATGTAATCTGGTTTGATATTATCATATATGGATTTTTTTTATTTTTAAAAAACGGCCAAGGAACACAATATGTTGATACATTTTTATCGTGAACAGCCAAATCAAGAGCTGGCCTAATGAAAGAGCAAGTCAGCGAGAAGAGAAAGTTACGCGTTTTATGCGCAAAGTGAAATAAGTCAAATAAGTCGGGGCCCACATGATTCGTGTGTTGTCTTTGGTCAAAAGAAAATAATAGATTTTGTTTTCATGATTTTATCATATGAATCATCCGACGGTAAAGATCTGTGATGGTCCTGATTTATAGAAACAACCGAGTTGTACCTGATTGTGTTGCTATTCAAACATTTACACCATAGTGCCTAACATATTTGCCTAAAATTATCATAGCCATCCCATAAAGTTTATCAATATAACATTCTAACCCCTCTTAAGATTAAGATATGTGTGTTAACAACTATTAGACAAACATATTCTGTTAGCTTTGATATATGGTGACTCGTTCTTGGAATGAATTCTTATTTGATAACAGTTAATCGGTAATTACGAATTTACGATTAGTTCTACTTATTACTACTGATAGAGTTAATCTAAAACATTTATATATATATATATAAAAAATGATAATGGGAAACTGAATATTTTAGTTGTATACATATACTGATTAGTGACTTTCTACAACATTAACGAGAACAAAAGATAACAAGCAAAGTGATGTCAAGGTTGAAAAATTAATGTTTAGAAACTAAAGAAGTTATTTGTTAAGAAGATAAAAAAGAGGGACGAGTTTACAAATTGTAGTTAAAACATGATTGGCGAGAGGGATTTCGCAGCAGCAACGTCGTAGTTTCTCATGGCTTTTAAAAACCCTTCTCGACATTTACGTAATTCTCGAAGAAGTTTACTACAAATAATATAAAATAAAACTTTGAACGATCCATATTTGCAAGAGAAACTATTTCACAAGAAAAAATCAATCTTGATTCTTGCTCTCATTATGGAGAAGAGGAGGAGAGAAGAGATGGTAACGGAGACCGAAATGGAGGCAGCACAACATCTAATGGATCTAAGCGACGAAGAGATTAATCACAATATAATCAAGAAGAAGAAGATAGAGGAAATATTTGGCGAAGACGATATTCATCAAGATCAATATTGCAAGAAAGAAAAGATGATCATGAGAGTAATGTCGTCGTCGAATAAGAAGATGAAGAAGAAGAAGGTGAAGAAGTTTAGGACGCTTGAGAGCCTTTACATGAAGACGAGCCCTATCAGGGTCGTGATTAGATGATAAAACAAACTCTATCAGGTTTGAAGCTTAGGATTTACTCGTTAATTAGCGAAAAATCTTAGGATTTACATATATATTACATTATGGTCTCTTTTTTTTTTGTCTTTTTGGGGATGTAACCTCGGGTATCAAGCAAACTGCAAGAGGGTGTTGAGGTAGATTATTTTCGAAAACTTGAGCATAATGTAATTTATTCGAAGCAGATAAATTATGGTATGGTCAATTGTTTTATGAAGTAATGCTAGTCAGAGATTGGTAAGATCATAAGAATATGGTTCGAAGTAGATAAATTATGTTATGGTCAATTGTTTTATGAAGTAATGCTAAGATTGGTAAGATCATAAGAATATGGTTCGAAGGAGATACAGATCAAATGATTATGATTGATGATATGAGTCACGGATATTGGCTTTCTTTCTTCTTCTTTTTTGGTATAACTTTTAGGACGCGTGAATGTCTTAGTTTTGGTATATGGTTGTGTTGTGTGCTGTTGAAACTTACCAATGTTGTACAAAACTGCAACAAAATAAATACTATTTTTGGGATGTAGTTGACAATTTTATATTCAATATATGCAAAAAAAAAAAAAATGTGTTCGTGGGAGAGAGTCTACGCATATATGCAAAAAAAAAGAACTTGTTCGTGGGAGAAAGTCTATACGTACGTAGTTGAATTGCTTGTGACCGCGTTAAGGCAACTCGATCACTAACGATATATCACTTAATTAATAATTTGGATTAGGGCTAACGGCAAGGCAATGACTTTATTTTGGATCTCTTTCCTGTACCTTTTTTGATAATTAAGAGCCTCAAGGACCATCCATCTACGCTACTGTTTGAAGCCTATCTCAAATGAAATTAAGAAAAGAAATTTTCTGTTTAAATCTACTTATATCCTATGTGATTCCTAAGTACATGCCACACGCCCCCTTTTTCTCCGACCTTTTTGGACTCGTAATAGAGGATTCTTACGTGACTTAGCTAGTTAGCTGCCAAGTTCAATGTTTAACACTATTACGATTTCAAGGGAGCTGGAGAGCAATTTCATAGTCGGTTGAAGTATTCAGCGAAACCTCATATCACGCTGAATACTTTCAAAACATGAAACTTTACGAAATCAGGTTTAAGAATCCTCCTTACTACTAATTGAGAAATAAGTTTAATGAAAATTGCCTAGGTGTTAACTTACTAGCCAATCAATTCTGAAAACCATGACTAGATAGCTAATCTGTAAGTCTCTGAGAAAATCCTGAATTATTTTGGCTACAGTTTCTGTGAGAAAGTCTCTCAAATCCATTCCCATTTTTTTAATTGATCCATTGTTTAAAAGTTTTTTCTCAAAGAACAAAAAATATTGATTTCTAAAAATTGATCAGTTGTGTCTTTTCAAATTTTCAGTTTGATTCCGATTTTGTGTACTCGAATTTCTGGGTATTAGGAAAACTATTACGTGTTTGAGATGACCATTTTCTGGGTTTAAGTTGTGTTTTCACGGGAAATCAAAGTGTTTTCATGTGCTCTTCATCAATTAGGACATCGACTTGGATAGAACACGTTATAGTGATTTCTCGCAGGGATTGCTATCGAAATCCATTCGATTTATCGCTCTGTTTGAATCGACCGATGACACTTGTGGTGACTGGGCATGACTGCGGAAGGCTGATTCCCAGTGGATGCAAACGGTTAGGGAGCATCAAGCTGCATCGGAAGACATTAGACCTGAATAACACAGATTAGTTGTCATGAGAAAAAAGCTCTTTGGTCTTGACATAAAACCATACTTAAAGACACATGAGATTTTACTTCGATGTTTAGGATATTGGAACTGTTTTAGTGCAGCAAAGAGAGGATGAGAAGGTAAATGGGAGTGATGTGGTGCTGCTTGAACCAAATCCTATCAATAACGTAGTGAGCAAATAAGGCTAATGCAACTGTTTGTGACTGTGCTATTCATTTCTCTGTAATCAAAAGTTCGTCGTCTCTTGAAACAGTCACAAAGCTCGATATACATGTGTTGCAGGTTTTCATCATAGGCCTCAAATTTGTGTTGCAGTGTTGATGCTGCTACATTGCTTCTTTCTCAGGGAATCTTGGTGTCAACTAAATTTCTTGGAGCTGGATTTGATCCAACTCTTTGTTCTTTCTTCATGGTAATGATTCTGGAGCTATCACGATCACTTCAAACGTGAATTCGGGTAAGGCTCCGCACTTCTCTGATTTGATTAACCAATACTTAGTTCTGAAAATGTATTGTTGTATTCATGTCATTAGGTTGAAGATAATGTCTACGATACAGAGTAAGACATAGCTAAGTCACTTGAATCAGTTTGGAGGGAGCCATGCTTACTATTTTGTTACTGCAAGAACTATAACATATCATGGTTCGTAAACATGTCATGATAGAGTTGCTACGTAGTTCCAAATTGTCTTTCGTTCATGGACATTTGGAAAGGAGTTTGTGGCACTCGATATTTTCGAAGATGGTGTTTGTTCAGATGGACGTTCATTCAGATGGCAACATTTTCGAAGATGGTGTTTGTTTAAGAAATACCGGTGAAGACGCAGAACTCAGGACTGGTCATAGATTGTGTGATGCAGCTAATGGAGCCTAAAATACCGGTGAAGAAGCAGAACTCAGGACTGGTCCATTTCACAAACATTGACCAATTGTGAAATGGAGCCTAAAATTTGTTAGAGTCCCAATAAAATTGACAACGTCATACAAAGTGTAAGTTGTGATAATTTTGCAGATATAAACACATTAGTCTATGATTTGTAAGATGTATATATATCATTCTTCTGTGAATAGTTGAATGTTTGTTACACTTCGCCCATTTGATTTTTTTGGGTTTTTGTTTCTGTGTGTAGATATTGAGTTGTTCAGTTTCATTGTCTGTAACCAAGAGGAAGAAGAATTGAATATGCCAGACATATCTTACTCGGGGAGGTGGAGGAGATCACAAACAGCCAGAAGGAAGTATTATTTCTTGGGGAGGTGGAGGAGATTTTATAAGCAATGAGCATGATGGGAGTCTAGAAGGTCATTGTCCCTTGTCCTTTGCTGCTTGCGGATTAATGCAACCACTTCATCAAAAAGATTTCTCTTTTAGTGTTTTAATTGTTTCACTGACTGGTTTTGATGTTTTGGAAGGCGTTGTATCGAGCTGCAAAGGTCTGTATGTCATTGGATTTGTTGGAGGAAGCAATATCTTATTGTGAAAAGGGAATCGAAAATGACCCGTAACGAAGACTTAAAGAAGCAAGAGAAAGAACAACATGAGGTTGAAGTCTCTAGGCTGTAGTGGAAGCCAAGGTTTGGTTATTGGCATTTACAAGATAATATCGGTCAGTGGTTGACCCCTACCATCGTGTATTCTTATGGTACAAGTAATTTTGTTTTTTTTCTTTTGGAATCGTCTATATAAATGTTTGAAACTAATACAACAA
>OVAP01001767.1:949-12486 GCA_900406295.1 Aurinia saxatilis | reverse complement strand
AAAAAAAAAAAAAAAAAAAAAAGTTTACCAATGGAAATATTTGAACATATTAATGTCAATTTAAGAGTAATTTCGTCGATCTCAATTAATAGTGTTGCATGAATATGATAGCGGATGCCATTTGAAGCATATCAACTAGGTCGCAAATCGTCCTAAAAGAAAATTACAGGTATAGTTAGGTAACTTAGGTTGACGAAATAACAGAACTCACTGTTATTTTTACAAGAAAAAGAAAAAAGAACTTGTTGTTATCCACCACGTAATTTTCGCTCTAAGAAAAAAAAAGCCTCTAATTTGAGGTTGTCAAAATCCTGGTGGAAGAAACTGTAGATCCAAGGACAAAATTTGGCCAAGTTCCACTGTGGAGTAGTATGGCATGTTACTGTTCCACAACAAAATTTAACAGAAACTTGTCTTTTTATTTTATCAAAAAAGGAAAGAAAGAAAGAAAAAACTTGTCGTTTTATATTCCAACGTTTGTCCATTCAGTAAATACATTGTTAAGGACTGCGGAAAGGAATACATTTGTTACCTATAAATATATATCATCATGCTTATAGCCCCATGTGGTGGACACTTTAATTTTCATTATGATAAAAAGGTTTGTAGAACAGAAACTAAAGGAAAAAGAAAGCCATTTCAGAAAATATTTCAGGATAATGCCTACAATTATTAGTTTTGCGAGTGGCTACTACATTTCTAAAATCAGTAGTCATGCAATGAGTATTTTACAATTCATTTAGCATCCTATATTCGTCATTTAAAAGGAAGAAAGAAAAAAACCCGAGAAAACGTGCATCATAAAAGAACTTTGCAGATAGACGGGGAGAGAAACATGTATGAGACAGATATAAGAGCAAGTATGGATGAAATTAGTATGAGAGTATACATCAGATGGAAAAAGCTAATTCATAATAAGTTTGGACTAAATTGTTTTATGTTACGTGGAATGAACATATAGTGGTAAACTGGTAATTGAATTTACCTCTTTTTGTGCTTTATCATGTTTTGTTGAATTGTTTATTTCTATTTATAGGATTTGTGTGGTGTTTAAACATGCCAAGGTCTAGCTGATTTCTAAATTGGATGTGTTTGCATCAGAGTTTGGTGATTGTCTTTGTATCTACAGTTTAGTGGATGCATTAAAACCAAGAGAAGTTGAATTTGCAAGGGTAAGTCTAGTTTTGAGGCATGGTGGTTGACACTGGCCAATTTTCAAAGATTAGATTCGAACACATGATTTCATTTTTCAAGTCGAAATGCAGAAGATATGCAAGTAAAAAAAGAAAATTTGTAATGAATTTTCTTGCTGTATGTAACTTCGAATTTCATATGTATATAGTATATGTCAGTATAAAAGGTAGAGCACGTGATACAAAAATATTGATTCAATGTGTAATCTCACATCCACCAACTAGAAAATACTACTTACTTAGGATATCTCACCAGGACTGAGATTATATAAATTACATTACAAAAACAAATTGATACAGAAGCGATGAGTAGCAGTGTGTAACCAACATAACAAACATCGATCGCAAAAAGCCATTACTTTACGTTCAGCTAGTCTAAAAAGGTCACTCCAAGTAAAAGTGGTAGTTTTATTCTAAGTGGCGGAAGAATATGATTATGATACTTATACATTCGTATTGATAGTCTCACATAAATCTCTCAAAAAAAAATGAATGTATTTATAACCAAATAATATTTAAAAATTAAATAAGTTTGTCGTGAGAAACTATAAATGTGGACAATCTTATATTATTAATCTTGTGAGTGGCTATGTGGGTAATTTTACAACTCATTTAGCATCCCATACTCGTGCCATTTGGAAAAGAAAAAAAACACTATTGAGCTCTGGCGTTATTAAAAGATGTAACAAAAATGCAACGAAAAAAGCCAATACAAGCAAATTCGAATTCACGGTAATATATGCCCCACAAAAAGTACTACGGAATAACAATAATCTAAGTGTAAGTGGCCAACAAACGTTACAGGCCAGAAAGAGGTAAAAAAACAAAAGAAAAAAGAAAGACTTGATAGAGAGAATCAAAGAACATAGAATTTACAAAGAGGAAAAATATGAATGCAAAAAGGAAGAGGCAGACGCAAACGCCAAAAACTGGAAAAACGCAAACGCCGACCGTTGTTGTTCTAAGTGAGTTTTCGCCAAAGAGATCCTTTGGACGCAGCTAAGCACTTGACTCTTGGGAACACAAATCCTGTCTTTGGAGGGTTACCATCTACTAGAGTGTTCTCATATATTTCTTTGCATTCTTGTACCACCTGTTTTCATCACCATTTTCGCCGTTAAGAAATCACTGATTTCAATCAAACTCTTTTTTATTCATGACAATTCAATTCACGTAATCCATGTGTTTACCTCTTTTGTGTCCTTCCTTGGTATGCCTTCACGCAGTCCAACAAGCTTCTCCACAACCTCCGCCTGCGATGCATATTAGTAAACGTTTATCATGTGTATTGAGCAAAATTGGTCTTGCAGAACCAAGAGAAGGCTTTATTTATTTACCGGACAGTCAGGCTGGTGCTCGAGAATGTTTGAGTACACTAGTGTGAATGCATCAAGACTCTCTGCGGATGCAAGTTCTCTCAGATCACTCATGATTCTGATCCTGCTCTCCACTTTCTGTAACATAATCCGAGAAAAGATATGAAGCAGTATTTAAATGAAAGATATATTTATTCAGATTCTAATGATTAGTGTGCTACAACCAACTTACAGATGCGCTTATATATTCCCTGAAGAAATCCATAAGAACCTCTTCGTCCAGCCTCATCCGTTCAATAGTTTCTTCCTTAATGTAATTTTTCTGGAATTACACGCGTAAACCCCTAGGTTCAGTGCTTAAACTGATGATATACGAAGGTATATAACAGATAATAAATGTGGAAACCTGTGTTAGGAGGTGATCAACATAAACAACAACTGTTTCTTCCAAACAAGCTTCAACAAATCTTCTAAATGATCTTTCTTCAACATACCTGCCATCACCATTCACCACCAAGACCTCAATATAGTTGTGGTGATACAAGTTCCTTTACACAAGAGGGAACGCGAAAAACTTACATTTTCACATCTGTGAAATAATCACCAAAAGTTGCCACGAGGTACTCTGTAACCTGTCCCTCGCACCATTCTATAAAGCAAACATCGACCGACGTTAAGAACAAAACCATAGGAGGAAAAAGCTAATACGCATATCAATTATATATGCATCTCGTTAAGAAATATGATGTCCATAGTGCTGTTTTAGGAGGAAAAAAACATTTATATGGAGCACAATGTGATTTTAAAAATAACAGAAAAATGACATGCAGAAACATGTAGAAAATCAATGCAAATGAGAATAGTTCACATCAATTATAAATCAAATGCAAAACCAGTAACAAGAGTAACATGGAGATGACAAAGCCTCAACTGCCTCATTGTTCAACAAAGCTAATAGAATAGTCCCTCATAATGGTAGATACCTTTCTGGTAAAGCTTGACAAGTAATTCCTGGACTCCTGGATCTTCAAAGATAACACGAACTGTTTGATGCACTGCTTCCTGCAATCAAAGGACCAAATGGGCCTTGCATAAATTCCAACAAAACGTGTTTAACTTTAAAGGTTACAGGATCAACTTAATTTGTATTTCAACAGCCATCTGGGAAACTACAAGGCCAGACAATACAGAGGTTTAAACTACATTCGAATTAAAGACAGGAAATACATGAATCTTTGAATTACCTTAGCCACCTCCAAGAAACCTTTACAAGTGTCTTCAAAATTTACCTGACAGAAACACCACAACAGAAAAGCATCTTCTTAGCATGTAAACAAGGGTGCAAGTGGACTTAGATGTGGAGTTTACAGGGATTGAAAGTGGGCAAAATGCAGTGAAATTTGACACTTATCAAAAGAAGCAAACTGCAAGGAATTAGAGATCAAAATGTAACAGCTGGATTACCTGCTCCGCATAGTTCTGTGGAAGAGCTTCTAATGTGCTATTACTCAACTCCATGGCAAGGTCATAACACCGAAGGTTGTTATTTATCTGTAGGAAGTATTAACAGATAAATTTTTTGTAGACAAATAGGATACTGGTAAGAGTGCCATCCAAAGAGTCAGATATTTTGACATACCATAGCACAGAGAGGTTCCAAACCAATATCAGAAGCAGGTTCATCAACTCTCTTCTTTTCAGCTGCTTGGAAATCAATCATAACCTGAAGGAACCAACAATATGGATCAAACAAAACAGAGAACATGCACGCCCTGTGTTACAAAACCAATTGGAGGGGGGAAACCAAAAAATGTCTTTGCAACCTCTCTGACTTGCCTGAATAATAGCCAAAGCAATCCTATACAACATAACATCGGTACTATTATCTCTCACAATTTGCACTTGCTCTCCAAGTATCCTGAATAAATCTACAGCAGCCGGTGTGTATAATTTTCCTTCCTCTGTTTTCTTGGGTGGTTGCACCTTATCCGCCTCAAGGATATTCATATACCATTTCTGCAACCAAAGAGGAGTGCAACTGAAGTTTAAGCAAAGACAATTATTTAAACATTTAAACCCCAAAATCAGTACACGTGCATGTGTTACCTTCGTTGTAGCTTGCATTCTTTCAACATATGCATTCATTAGAGGATCCATTGAACCACTCTCTGAACATACTTGAGCTAGTGAATCGTCAACACCAAGAGCAATTAAGTTTTCTTGGTACTCTACAACCCAACCAGTCACCTACCAAAATCCAAAAGAGAAAGAGAAGAAACATCACTCTCAATAGGATATCTGAAGCACATAAGCTAGGTAAAACGAATGAGGTACATTGAGGAGCACATAGTCTTAGGCATGAATATAAAGGTGGGTAAAACTTTATGGCCAAAACAGTGGTACCCACAAAATATTAAAAATTTCCATGTTTTCCCTGTCAAATAACTCACACTAGCTAGACATTTGCTCACATATCATGCCTGGTTGATTAAATATGTCCTTGATCTTTGGCCAGAAAATACAGAGCCAAAGAACCCGGAGCAATATTTCGAACTCTGATTTGCGACACAAATTGCAAGAACAGTACTAAGGATCACCAAGCTTTACACACCTACCTTTAATATCTCTATATTTGTCAGATCGTTTGCCCTGTCACTGAGTAATCTGAGCATTTGTATGAATCTCTCGGTATATAGGTTCACCATAAGCTGAAATATCTCGTATCTGCGAACAGGGAAGATTGATAAGATGATCGTTTTTACATGGAGAATTGTAAGAAGATTTTGTGCCCTAACTTTCATTGTTCTAGCGGTATAAAGGAAGTCGATATAGGAAAAAACCTTGGAGGAAAACAAGGAGCCACGTAGTCATAAATATCTCCAAGTTCCTCTCCGATCTAGTGCCAAAGACAAATGTAAGATAACAGAAAATGTAAAATCCAGATTTTGAAAAAATAACTGTGAAAGATAACAGAAGAAAAGAAAGTTGACATCAATGATTATAACCACGGAAGATTAAAGAATCCAACACTGGGATTGCGACTGTGCAACCGAAACAGAAATATAAGATGGTCCCGTCAACTTGGAACATTTGCAACAAACAGTAACATACTCACGCACGGATCTACAACATGAATAACATGTGCAGCTGCCCCTCCCCCCATAATACATTATTTTTTCTTAATGTTCTTTGAACAGTTAATTTTTTTTGGTTCCGTTATCATGAATGCCTCCCATTAAAAGTTTCTAGATTTGCCACTGAAAGTACTACATCATAATCATATTCATTAAAAAAAAAAACCTTTTAACTAATTCATTCAATTAAAGGAGATCTACAGGGAGAAACAAAAAACTATCACGTAGTTGAGTAACAAGGTCAATGAAAATTAAGAAAACAGAAAATGAAGAAGAAGAGTATGCAAGAGAACGAATCAAGAGCACAAACCGTTCTAGCTTCCTCCAAAGCTGCTTTTAAGTCTTCAAATACAAGCTGGTCAATAAGTTTGTGTTAGGATGATCTCACAGAGAACCGGATATTACTTTTAGCTATGTCACCAAAGGAAAGTTTTGAAAGCAAAAGCCCCACCGTCAAAAGCCTGTTGAATCGATTTTCGACTGACTTTCGAATTTGTTCGTAACATTTGTCCTTGTAGCCTTTCCCTTGGACTTTTAACTTCTGTTGTGCAAGACCCTTTGACGAAGCTGACGTTGTAGCAGATTTCCTGGATTCAAACACAGCAAACGTGAGACATGTCACAAGTACTTAAGGGAACTTCAATAAACTACCATCAGACTCACTTGCCAGGCCTTCGAGGATTTGCTACAGATGCCATTGCGCCTTCTCCCTCAGCCTCTGCTGCTTCTTCAGCTAGTTGTTGGTCAAGGATTTCTTGCATTTCAACAACCCTTTGACAGAAGAGGACATTGTAAATTAGTATCAGACTTAGTTAACCAGTTCATCTGAGAAGAAGTCTACTCCTTTCCACCTTAATAGGAGACATCACCCCCATATTTAGGGAACTTCAAATGGCAGTGTTAAATCCATGATATTGCAATGTACGTTTCATAAAATTAGAAAAGGACATTTTGCTTGACCGTTATAACTGTAACACAATAGCTTTTCTATCCTACTTTACCAATTTGAACTGATCTTGATACTAATCACCAGAATATATGTATTCACAATCTTCCTTGCTTAATAAAATGAATTTGCTTGCAACAGATTTACTGAATAGTAAAAATATTGGTAATACATGCCTAGACAGAGGTAAAAAATGTTTTGGGTTGGAATCATACCTCAAAGCACGTACCAGCGTTTGTGGACTGCAGAACAAAAAGATAAATCAGTAAAAAGGTAAACTTAGTACTCGGCAATTCTGAGATAAGCCGAAAGAATATGTAACATTTGATATCTTAGCAGAATTAAGAGTTTAACAACGATGAATAGATTATTTCAGCAAGGAGCAGACTCCAAATATGTATTTATGTAACAACTATGTTTTGTCATATAAATGCACGTATCTAGCTACAAAATAACTGGTGCATTTCAACTATGTCTACCTCATCAATTGACATTGCTTTTTTCCTTAATCTAACATTGTTTCATAGCCTCATTCTTATTATAGACCACCAAAGATCATGATACTTAATGAGGCAGTAGGTACTGAAAAATGGAATTAGACAAAGCGGTCTAGCAACCATATTTCTACTCAAAATACCTTTCTTTAGAAAGTTTGTAAAAGTTGGAAACATGACCCCACAGTGTCTTCTCGAATGTTTCCCATGTTCTATCAACGTCTTCAAAATACTCCCTGGATCCATAAAGAAAGAATAATCATTAACCAGCCTAGTAACTCTTAAATTATAGCTTCCAGGCCCGCTTCACGTAAGTACAAAAAGAAAACTAAGGAAAAGAGTGTAATAAATACAAACCTTAGCCTCCCAACTTCTTCTCCAGCAGCTGCTAAGGCAAATCTCCGCTTACCATCAAGTGCTGTTAGTCTCTGTGGATTAAAAAGGGAATGTTAGTCTTACACCTAACTATCACTTGATGCATTCAGAAATGCCTGGAGTCCATTGAAAGAGGAACTCATCTTACCTCGTAAGTGTTAACAATTTCTTTATCATCACTCAGAGATTCCCGAGCAGCAGCAGCTTCAACAGAGATTGACATCATACCTTCTACATCCTAATAGAACAAGTGGTACATAGTTTAGGTGATATAAACTTAGAAGCATTGAACAATTGCAGAGCTTTAAGTTTCGAGTTCTACTTAAGCTAGAAGGAACAATACTAAACCAAAATCCTATTGAGCAATAGAATCAGTGCTTGTTGGTGTATCTATCTACCTTTAGAGTTTTGTTTAGATTATTCCTGGCATTACTCAGCAGCTTTATTTGGTCATGATTGTCAATCAAAGTTTGGCATTCCTGACAAAGCCTGTGGCACAGCATAAGCAGTGAGATTAGAAGAAAAAAACGGGAAAGTTGACAACTCATTTGCGAATCTCTAGCCATGATAAAACATACTTGTCAATAGAAATGAAATTATCCCGCAGTTGATAAATGGTCTTCTCGGATGAAGAAAGCGACTCCAACCCAGCTTCAGCTTGTTCAACCTGAAAAGTTTCGTCAACAGCTACTATTTAACAAAAGCATTGAGAGAAAACTAGAATACAAGGAACAGCAGATTAAAAAAAAGCTTGACCTGCTCAGCAACCATGGTACTAAGCTGTGCATCATTGGCCTGACGAAAACAGCAAAATATCATGATAATAAGTGCAAGAGACATTTCTAAGGCAATTGAGATTCAAAGGAAACCTGTTGACGAGCAATGTAATCGGCTTTAATTGAAGAAATCGATTGCAAAAGCTCAGGAAGCGGCAAGAGCTTAGCGACCTCGCGTACAGCCGCCTCCTTGGCTTCCACACCAAGATCTTCGACCATCATCTTCGCTAGATCACTTTATCCTAACAACTCCGATCCTAAATTAGAAAAACAAAATTGAAGACTCCAACGGAAAGGAGAATCTAGAGATCTGAAACAGAAACGAGAAAGGCCAAATGGAAGCAGACCGAAGAAGAAGAAGAAGTCATTGATTTCGTTCGTGAGCTGGTTCTGAAGATCTTTGAATAGAATAGATGTGGAACGATTAAACCTCCGGGAACGACTCTCGACTCAGACTCCTGGCTCTCAATGGAATCTTCGCAAAAACGCTGCAATTCTCTATTTCGCCGCTTTTGATTTTTCTTTTTTCTGCCAGCTGGTTTTTTTTTTTTTCTTCTTTCTTTCAGTTCCTTTAAATGCTATCATTCCCATAAACAAAACGCATACGGTATATACAACCAACACTATGTTCACAGAACGTGTTGTATTTTGTTGGGAAATTTAGGTGGTTATACACTTTTAAAAGTTAAATTAGGTTTTTCTTTCTTTGGGTCAAACGGATATTTCATTCAAAAATTATTCGGTTACAAGGATAGATGCAATAACGGACATATCTCAATTTGCTAGCCATCAGCTAATACAAGTTTAAAGCAAAAAGCGCAATAGAATGATAGGACATCAGACTGTTTAAAGTTTGCTAAAATATTAGAAGGATTTTCGGAGATACTACAAACGAACAAATTTACATAGAAATGACATCATATACCAAATTCTTTAGTCACAATAGAATGCAACGTTGACAACCATTCCAAACATTCAAAATTCATTGGAATGAGTTTCGTCGGGAGTATTGCTTCACTAATCCAGATTTGTAGACCGATTTTTTGAATTAGACCATTTTTAGGTTCGATAATTAAGTTATCTATTTTTTTATATGATTTAGCAATGATAATTTGATTGTGCATTTTTTTAATATAACATTAATATATATATATATAAGGCAGCCTCCGAATAATTCAAATATAAGCAATTAGATGTCCGACTCGGGCCTATTTTAGCTTTTTTATATAAATAGTTATTATGCCCTCAGATTTCTCTCATTGGAACTATGATTTTTATTGTTAGCTTGAATTTGAGTTATTATAGTTTAACACACTTTCACAAATATACACATAAGAAAAAGAAAAAGGAAAAAAATTCTATAGCATTATCTAGTTCACTCAAGACTTCAGGGATCATCAAATTCATTTTCAGCAACAATATTAACCTCTTTAGCATAAAATACCAGTAATGTAGGTTTCTGATTTATTTAGAATTGCGGTAAAACCCAAAAGTTCCAGCTAATTAATTTTATACAAATAAACCCAAATAATAACATTGTTAAATAACATACATATCACAAAAGCGGAATGTATCAATTTTGTTTTATTTATTATTACGGCTGACATTATTCATAATTTCATCTATAAACGGTATTTTTGCTTTCATCATTTTAAGTTTGTTATTAAGGTGAAATGGTTGTGAAAAAGAATAAAATGAAAAATATACTCAAATGCATAACATATTTCTACTTGGTATTAATAATGTACATTGCAAAATTCTCCATAGGATTTTGGTCTATGAGGTCAACGAGTTTGAGACGAGCACAAAATGAATAACAAAATCGAGATGAAAGCATATTCTAAGGTATAATTTTGAACTTAACATTTGATTTTTTGGAAAAAAATTAGGTTATTTATATTTGATGGAATGTTGCGAATTATATATATATATATATATATTATTTTTTTATTATGTGGTAAGAATTGACTCTTGATATGGGTTTTATGGAATGTTGATATTATCTTAGATTAATTGATTAGCATGACATTTTGATATAGTATCTTATTATTTCTTTAGATATAGATTTTGAGGGAAATAAGTATAGTAAAAAAATGGTTTGAGAATGAAAAAGTTTAGGATTGATTTTGGACGTTAATCTTTGGAATTGGGTTTTTATTTAGTCAGAAGGTTAGTTTTTCAAAGTTTAAGTGATTGGACTATGGTGTCAATATACTTTAAAGCAAATAGCCTATAAACAACAATCACTCACTCACAAAAAAAGAAAACCCAAAATATAGTCCAAAAGTATTAAAATGTATAAAACCGTATATCTTTAACAAGTTTTTAAAACTTTCAAATTCAAATGCTACACACATTCAGTTATATGTTTAAATTTTTGTGTTAACTTGTAGTCTAGAACAACTTCATATTTATTCCTACTCTGACTTTCCTCTCCCTTCTCTCTAACAAAAGAAAACTAGATCAATAAAAGCTTTTGCCGGCGTCCGGTGTTCTCGCCGGCGCTGTGCATGTATATACCTCTTGTTTTATGTTCTTTTCTCTCTTCCTTTTGTTTGTTTCCGAATTTCGGTTTGAGTTCCGTAATTTTCCGGTTTTGGCTCCCGAAATCCGGATTTCTTTTGTTACTGGCGATATCCGATGTTATCGGATCTGTAACTCCGGTATTACTCCGGTATAAATCCGACTTCAGTCGGTTTTTGTTTTCCCTTTTGTTTTTTTCTAAGTTTCTCAATATATTGGGGAAGCTAAATTCCGGATCCATAAACTTTAGCCATCTTCTGTTTGTTCTTTTCCTATTGAAAATAAAATCTTCCCTTTGTTATAGGTTGAAGTTTTCATAGGACAAAAGTCCAAGTTTTATTTGTCTAGATTTGGTTGATCAGACTAAATTGAGCAGCCAAATCCTCACAGAGACTTCCAAATCGGATAAATTTGAGATTATCTAAAGATAACTAGTTGTTCTAACCGGCGATCAACAAAAGGAAGGAGTGGGGGCTTGCGGCGGAAGTGGAAGAAGCTTCTCAAAGAAGATAAAATCATTGCAACCATATCATGCCACGTTGTCCTTTATGCAACAAAACTTTATTATTAAAATGCTTATCTTTGGTTGGAAAATATTGTAATCTTTTTTGGGCTTTATTATTGCATTTTAATTTGTAAGCTTTTGTTGTATCGGCCCAAAACCCAAACCCCACTTCAATAATATTAACCAAAGTTGTCAAAAAAAAAAAAACAACTTCGTATTTTTATATCTCAACAATGGAAACATTAAACTTAAAAAAAAAAAAAAAAAAAAAAAAA
>OVAP01001766.1:0-22241 GCA_900406295.1 Aurinia saxatilis | reverse complement strand
CTGGCTCAGCTGCAACTTCTGTCTCCTGACTAGCCATGATCATATCACCATGTAACTCAGGTTTATCAAAGTACAATTTGAGATTGAAGGTTGGTGCTCGCAACATGTGTATCAAAACATTGTAGGAGTCGTCTATGTAGCTTTGTCAAACGCAAACATATAACATTATCTTTCTAATTTCTTACAGTTATTTATTGAAATTAATCATTTTACATTTAAAATCTATACATATAAAAGGAGCAATTTTGAGCTCCTGGGGTGTCCACCTCAGCCAAAAAAATTTCTCTACACCTACCACGTGGCACACACACACAAAACAAATTAGGCCATTAACTTTAACAATAAGCTTTTGTCGACAACAAACTCATTGGGCCATTAACTTTAACCAACCAAATTAACTATCCCAAAGCAATAGCCCATTACAAAAAAAAAAACGCAGTAAAAAAAAAAAAAAAACCACGGCGACCCTTCCTCTTCATTTCAAAACGGACACCATCGTCTACCCTCTGATCTCAGCCTCTGCCCACTTTCCCAACATCAATTACTGAGCCGTTTCAAGCACTCATAAAGCCAAATTTTTAATTCCCACTACCCAGCATTCATTCTACCACTACTCGAGGACCCCCTTTAAAATCCTTCTCTCCAACGATGAAACCATTGCTCATATTTTTTCTACCACTATTGGATTAACAATCAATTTGTTGTTGGTGCATGAAGTGTGATTGAAGATACAGAAAGAGTTCCATTCATCACCGTAGTGAGTCCGTCAATCGAGATTGAGGAGGTTAGCACTGGCGTCTTTTTTAATCTTTGGAATTCTTCGATTGAATGAATCCAATGGGTTAACTCCGAAAAATAAATATTTCAAAACTTCGGTTGTTCAAAGCTTTGTCCTCAAGATTTTTACATCCTCTGTTTTTTGAAATAGACATCTGATTATTTTCTTGATCTCAACCTCAATCAAATATCATAGCAAACTTCAAATTTCTAGAGTTCATGGGGAAGGAGAATCTGAAGAGTAAGAAGAACATTCATTAACTAAATGAAGAATTTGGGATGATGGTTTTGCAGATTTCCATGGTGCAAGTGGGTACTATTTCTATTTTATATCAATTTCATGTTTATTAAAGAAAAATTATACAAAATGGTAAAGATTCCTAAAAATATTAGGATGTCAATTCTGTAAATAGAGGGACAGAACTGTGTATATGTAAAATTACTATTTTACTCCTCTGTTTTATGTGAAAAACAAATAATTGAAAATTCGAAAACCTTCGATTCTCGCTAAAGAAAAACTGACGAGGAGAGTCTCATGATTTNCCTTCGATTCTCGCTAAAGAAAAACTGACGAGGAGAGTCTCATGATTTACAATCTCATTTACTTCTATTTGTATATATAATTCATAAAAGTTGACAAAATATTTCTTGATTATGTGAACATGAAATGTTATACAGACAAATAACATGTTATGTATCTGAATTACATGTCATTTATGTATCTTGATATATTTATATATCCAAATTACATGTTTTATTGATAAATAACATGTCATGCGGACAAATTACATGTTAGTTTTAATAATTATATATGATTTATTGTTATGAAAAATCGTCAAAATAGCATGATATATAAGTAAATAACATGGTATATCTTAGTGGGCCTGGCAGGAAGCTGAATATTCAGATTGAACGGGATGAAGCCCAAGGCCATTTTTGTCATTATGCTGGTGGACCAACTTCCTTGTTCCCTAATTATTTCCGTGTTACCTAATATTTTCTTGTTCCATGGGCAGTTCCCTAATTAACTCTTTATTAAACTTTTCATGCTGATAATTTAAGATTCAAAACTAGGGTGAGGGATTTGTTGGTTATTTCATTCTTTGCCTTCTTCTTTTTTCTGTATTAGTTTGTTTCTCAAAACTAAATGGTTTATGTATTGATTTACCTTGATTCAATATCACAACATTTACCTGTTATATTGTCATCTTTTTAATTTAATTAGCCTCACGTAACAACTACAAGCGTCAAAGAAGTGGAATATAAAGAACAAACCTTTGCGATGCCCATGTCGGTTAAAAAAAAGAGAGCTTGATGATGGATGCCTCCATACCCATGGATAATATGAGTCACGGAGCCTTCAGTTGAGAAAGGTAACCCATTCAACACTCATGTATATTGTGTAAGCCATTCGATTTGATCTCAGCTAAGTTTACATATAACATAAAACATCATTATTATTAAAGAAAATAATTTAGGATCAAATACAACTATTTTAGGCGTCGGAGAAAGATGTTGGAGATTTGGGAATTTTAGTTTGCTAGACCTATCTAATATAACTATCAGATCCCACCAGATGCCGCTTCAATTGTTTTCATGAGATTTATACTCTTTTATTATCCAAATGTGTAATATAACTATGCTGAGCTCTAATGTGTTACTTCCAGCAGTTGTAAGGTTCCATTAACTTAAACTATTTAAAAAACTTCCATTGTAATAGGATTCACGAGGAGAAGAAACAAGTCGAAGCAGATTCACCAAGAGACAAAAGAACGGTTTTAGCATATGTCAAGTAGATTTTTAAAATTGGATTAGTTAGTGATGATAGAGTTATTGGTTTAACGGTAAATTTCATGGTCTCAGGGCAGGAGAAAAAGGGGATATGCTAATCATCGCGTAGAGTGATGAGGAAATCATCAAGCAGGCTTCAGATTTTATGAGTCTTTATCGGCTATCCCCCAAGAACCGGCTACAAGAACGAGAGGTGTGACAACCGAATGAACCGATTGATTATTTGGTTCATCGGTGAAAAGGAATGGTAACATTGATCATTTGCTTAATATTTACATCAAGTTTGAATGGAATGTAATTTGATTCTCTGTGACACATAATTTTATAGTTAGAAGAAGCAACGCTTGATCAAGGATATATAACTTTTTGCCTGCCAATGGTGTAATAGTATCACAGTCCACAAGATGTTTTGTCAAGAGCATTGTATACAATTTTTTTTCTCAATTAAGACCGTTGTTGAGTTTCTAAATGTGGTTTTAAAGTATTGAAGTTTTGTGACTCAGTGTTAGTTCTTACATTTCTGTAAACGAATAGGTTATTAAATTTGACTCACTCAAGGAAAAGAATCATATCTAAATTAACAAAAATAAATAGTTTAGACATTTATAAAAATTATAATATGAACTATAGAAAACAAGGAGCACTCTCTATGACAATGACATGTGACTCTTTATAAGAATGACACATGTTCTTTTATGAAATTAATGACAATTTAATTAATTAATAACAATTATATATATATATATATATATATATATATATTCCAGCAATCCATAACATACATCTCTATGATCTATTTTGTCAAATTAAAATCCGGTTCCCCTCAGTTTGGGCCATTAAAAAAAGAAGAAAAAAGGAGATATTCTAAGAGTCCTATGAGCCATTACTTAATTATCTAAGCAAACTTTAGATTATTTATATTGTTTTCCACTATTAAATTTCAGCATTCTCCATTGTTACCAGATATATAAATTGACTTCATAAAAAAAAAATACATATATAAGAAGTAACAATTTTGATAAGTATTGCCTGATTGGATCATAATTACAATAATTGTTGCATAACTAAACCACATGTAGAATATAGATATTTGAGGGTCGATGAACATAATTACGTTAAATTGTCTTCAACATTAAGGTATTTAATAGTTTCAGGGTTTTTTTTTGGGGTCAAACCATGAACTTTCATTAAAATTTAAAACAGTTTACAAAACAGAGCTTACAAGAACAGAGGCTTCTGGATCAACTGAGCAGTCTTAGCTAGATTATCAACAACTTATGTTTCCACCTGAGAAATATAAAATAAATCAATAAAGGAGAAACAAGTCATTAGCCTTCTAATGTCATAGAGTATATTCCTCAACTCTAACACCGATCTTCCGGAGTCGAGGAGAAAGATGAAAGTTTGCGAGTCCGAGTACATATTAATGTCTCTTTCATTCGCTTGTAGTGCCACATAGAGAACGGCTTTCATTCCAAGTGCTTCTGCCATTTAATAGTTTCAGGGTTTATAGTGATGCTTTCAAGATTTACTTTATCATCATAATTAATTAAGGGATGATAACTCTAAATTTTAAATTTAAAATTACGTTGGAAGAAAATGCAATTCCCACCTTAAATGATTGTCTTGAATACCTACATATCTTTCAAATTTGGAGAAATCTACATATCCTTAAAATTTATTCTTATAAGAAGAAATATACATAAAATCAAGAGGTACTAGATAAAGAAAAGTTATCATTTCATGCTTTGGTTTGATTTGGTTTCGGTTTAACCAGGTCGAGAGAAATTGAACCAAAACTTAAATCAAAATCATTTTTTTATAAATGGGTTTAGGATCAAACCAAAGCGCAGTCATACCTTAAAACAACTACTCAGATTTTCAAACCTCTTTCATGAAAACTCATCTGAAACAACTATAGAGATCCAACTATGTATTTAACATGGTATAATTATTTAATTACTTAAAGCTCTCCCACAAATATATAGTAACAAGATTTTCATATTTCTTTTGCTAAAGATTCTTATAAATCATAACTTCTTAAATTTCTAGGTTTCTTTTGATTTATCTTTATGTGCTTTAATACATAACTACCACTTATTTTGAATTAGTTTTCGAAATATATGTAATATATAACTTCCAACTGTTAAATATATATACTATGTGAAACGTACTAATTGAGAGAGTAATTTGTTATTATTAATTTAATTAGTTTTTATAATGTTACCAATAAATATTTGAACATGATTAATGGACAATCATATATGGAAAATAGAATGGCTTGCAGTACCAAGGTTCAAGAACTCGCTAGGCGGTTACTAGGCGCTCAATAGAGTTTCAGCGCCTAGAGGGATTAGTCGGAGTCTAGACGAGGCCTAGGCGTTAAACAATTATGTATTAATTTATAAAATATTAAGTGGGAAATTTGATATACATGCAAATTTTATAGTGAAATGGTGAGGTATTTATTTCTAAAATATTGAAAAAAAAATCGAAGGAAAAATTCAGAGAAGAATACTTCATAATAAAATATTTGAAAACACAAAAGACGGAAGACAAAATATAAGCAAAAACGCATTGTCTTAAAAATTGTAAGAAATAAAAATAAAAATAATTAACACTACCAATACAACAGATAAATTCACAAACTTAAGATGATAAGATACCACAATAAACAGATAAACATAATTAAAACTTTAATAAAAAGTAAAATCAAAACGATAAATGAATAAGTTTAAATAAGGATACATTTTTTTATATATTTAAATTTCAGAATTGTATTGTTGTTAAAAAAAAGTAACAAAATAATTTTAAAATATGTCGTGAATGTGATTATATAATTGAACCATACTCAACGTTTTACTTCATTTTTTATTTATTTAAGTGAAGTAGTAAACAATAAACCAAATAAATCATTAACCAAATAAGCCAAATATTAAACCGACCGCCTAGGATAATTTGACCGATTTTTAGGCGATTAAGAATGCCATAACCAGACCACCGATTTTCTCACCATTTTTTAAAGATCATTTTGGATTGGATATACATTGTTGGGCGTCTAGGTGAGCGCCTAATCCAATTTTTAGAACCTTGTGCAATACCATTAATCAATTTGTTCTTACATTATCTACAAATAGGAGACACCTTAAATCTTAAAACACTACAGCCCCTAAAGATTTAAAAAAAAAAACTAAAACGAAACAAAAACCCCACGTAGTGCGGGTATTCACCTAGTAACATAAAAATTAAGACAATAGTCCGACACAGTGTGCAGGCAAGTAATCTTTGTCTTATTACATTATCTTTAATTACTTACAATTATTAACTCTAGTTAATCATTTTATATTTAATATCAAATCAAAATTTAAATCACAGCTCTTGTGCGGGCCAGTAATCTAGTATAACATTATCTTTCTAATTGCTTACAATTAATAATTGTAGTTAATCATTTTATATTGAATATCACATACAAATTTAAATCATAGTCAACACAAGGTGCGGACCAGTAATATAGTACATATATATTTCTTACAATTCATAATTCATAACATCATTTTAAACCCACCTCCTTATGACTTTATAGTAATTTGAAAATTTCTTTAAATAAAACTGTAGTAATTTGGTTTTAAATATGTACTTATTAACAAAAATATGACACCCAATATGACGTGACGAGAACCAAAACTCCTCCCAAAATAATCCATGTAAAAATCACAAAATAAAAGTTTTATTTAAATAATATTAAATATTTTTGGCCTAATTAAAAATACACTCACTCACAATAATATTAGATGAGAACCAATTACGATGTTCAATTATTAAACGAAAAATTTACAGTGTATTCATGTTTGTAATGTGGTTTCCCGAGCCTACAACATAGCTTGGTAGTTTCAAATTTGGTTAGCTTTCTTTCACTTTAAAAATATGGTATATTGTAAGTTACGGTTTTGTAATATTTTAGGGATTGACAAGTTTTATGTTTTGTAACATTAATATGGTTAATTGTGTGGGTTAAATAGTATGGACTTCTCACCCCGTGATTTAGATTTTTTCAGGCCCGCATGAGCCGCATCATTCACCAACATTACTGGGAACTTCTTCATGTCTCAGTTCTTAGAATTATATATTTGATACTATATACTTTAGATATATCCCTTGATGCGCGGTTCTAGGAAAACAAGTTACCCTCGATACATTTTCATATCAGAAAAAAAAAATTAAAGCTAAGAAATAAAAAAACGTTTTTTAAAAAATGTAATTTGATATTGTTTGTTTAATGAGAAAAAATGGTATGTCAATGAGTGGATTTTATATAGTATAAATATTGACTCTTATTTTTGTTTTCTATCTAGATAAATAATATTAACGTAAAAAGATCCAGTGAGCTATGTAGCTATAAATATTGATATCTTCATAACTTTGAAAAATTTAAACAAACAATGTGCCCCATGACATGTGTACATCCCTCATTTTACAGGATTGTTCTTTCTTATCGAGAGGATGAAGTATTGGCTATTATAGTCTTTTAAACATAATTGATTTTCTGAGTTTCTTTGGTAAGATAGCATATGAAATTTGATTATCCCCATCTCAAATCACTGACTATATTTTTCTTCTCAATCCTAATAATACTCCATTTGTCATTCACACTCACAAGTTACTGAAGTTTGTATGGTTTGAAGTGGTATTCTCACAACTACTTTTATTTGTAATATAGTTGCAGTATCAAAGATTTAAACATTGTGAAAGATATATAGCATTGTTGTGTAATATGATTATCAATTTGTTCTTATATTATCTACAAATAGGAGACAACTTAAATAAACATCACTAAATATTTCAAATTAAAATTATAACGAAATAAAACACGCACATAGTGCGGGTATTCACCTAGTAAGAAGGTAAAAAGAGTACAACCATGGAAGCTCCCCCTCGAGTAGCATCTTTTTACAAATCACATTGATGACATACACTACAAGAAAACAGACGAATTGCGACTACAAATTGCGACCACAATAACAGTTGCAAAAAAAAAGTGACTAAATTCTGACAACTTTGTGAGTGCATTACGACCACGAAAAGAGCAGCCGCAATGTAGTTGGCAAAATCAGACCAAACTAAGTGGTTGGGAATCAGTCACAAATCTTCAACGACTTAGTGACGGCAGTGCGACGCAAATGCGTTGTGGGAATGTAGTCGCAAATTTTGCGACTAATTTGAAACGCTATCCGCAGTCGGAAAGTAGTAGTCGCAAATGAGTAACAAATTTGCAACTGAATTTTGACCACTATTGCAGTTGTAATTCTGTCTGAAATCAGTCGGACGTATTGTGACAGATTTGCAACAACTTATTTTGGTTGCAAATTTGTCACAATTTATGTTGGCAGGTATGTTTGATTAGAACGGGGTAGGTGTAAGTAAAAAAGTGTGACTAAATTATAGTCGCAATGTAGTAGTAATGTAGTTGGTATGTAGTTGCAATTTAGTTGCACGATTTTGCTATATATATCCAACCCACCGAGTCTCAACATCATATCTCCTCTTTCCACATTATAATTATCATTTGTTAAAGGAAAAAAAAAATGAGAGAAACTAATATTGTGGAGGAAAAAAAAAGAGGGTGCTTATAATTATTGGGTTTCGGTTAGATCGTGGATGTACAATAGAATTGATCCCAATACAGGCAATTTCAGTGAAGAATTTCGAGTTGGGGTGCAAGGTTTCTTGGAGTTTGCAGGAAACCAATCATTTGCACTGTATAATAATGGTGAGTTATATTGTCCTTGTACCAAGTGTAAAGGCAACGTTAGTCGTCCGGGGGTACACTTTCGAATCACATTTATGGGAAAGGATTTATGCATGGGTATTATATTTGGTATAGACATGGAGAAGAACTAGATATTGGTTTAGAAAGTAGTCGTGGTGGGAATATTAATATTGGTAGTAGTAGTAGAATTTATCAAGAAGAAGTACCAGTTGTGTCAAGAGAAGGAGATAGATATGTTGATATGGTAAATGATGTGTTTTGTCAAACCATGAATCCTGATAATATATATCAGGAGGAAGAAGGTTCACATCAAAACGCTTCAGGACCAAATGCCGAGATCAAATTTTTTTATGAAATGTTAGGAGCTGCAAAAAAACCTTTGTATGATGGTTGTCGTGAAGGCCATTCAAAGCTGCCTGCAGCTTCTCGGATGATGGACATTAAGGCGGGATATGAGATGTTTGAAAACTGCATGGATGAGTGGGCGGATTTTATTGCCAAGATCTTACCGGAAGGAAATAGTTCGGTTACTTCGTATTACGAGTTGGAGAAACTTATGCGAGATATAGGTCTCCCTGTGATTGCAATTGATGTGTGCATTGATAATTGTATGATCTTCTGGAAAGAAGATGATAAATGGGATCACTGCCGCTTTGTGGACACCCTAGATGGAAGAGTAGCGAGAGACGCACGAACATACCGTTTAGTCAGATGTGGTATCTACCCATTGGTGCTAGATTGAAGAGATTGTATTAAAGCGAGAAGACTGCATCGTTTATGAGATGGCATGCTGAGCATGAATCTGAGGAGGGAGAGATGTGTCATCCATCAGATGCAGCTGAGTGGAAAACATTTAATAAGCTACATCCCGCCTTTGCAAAAGAGAAATGGAATGTATACCTGGGATTGTGCATAGATGGATTTAACCCATTTGGAATGAGTAAGAATCATTCGTTATGGCCTGTGATCATGACTCCTAACAACTTACCCCCAGGTATGTATATGAAGAGAGAGTTCTTGTTTTTGACGATTTTGAATTCCGGGTCAAAGCATCCACGAGCTAGTCTTGATATCTTTCTCCGACCATTGATTGATGAGCTAAAGGAATTGTGGTCTACTGAAGTTGTGGCTTATGATGTCTCGTTGGACGAGAAGTTTACTTTAAAGGCTGTACTTTTGTGGATGATAAGTGATTTTCTAGCTTATTGGATGTTGTCAGGGTGGACTACGCACGGGAAATTGTCGTGCACTATTTGCATGGAGGATACAGAGTCATTTCAACTATCAAACGATAGGAAGTCGTGTTAGTTTGATTGCCACAAAAGGTTTCTCCCCAAAGGTCATTGATTGCCACAGCAGGTTTTTCCCATCTACAAAAATATAACGATGAAATCAAATTAGGAAGAAGCCACGGTTCGATTAAATCCCTAAACCTAAATAGTTTGAAATCAAATAAACGAAACAACCTTGAATTGATAGAAACCCTAAATTTTCGGTTAAGTACTGACTAATGAAATGTAATAAGAAGAATACTCGAAGAAGATATAAAAGAAGACGATCCAGAAGAAGATTTAGAAGAGACGGTCCAAAAGAATACACTAGATTGTACTGGTCTGGGTGATGGAGGTGAGGATCGCGAATTGAATTGGTGAGAGATAATTAGGTGATTTACTTTATTAGATTTAGGTATAGGGATATTTATTTTTGTAGTCGTTCGATCGAAGTAGGTGAAGGAGAAGGACGACGAGTCCAAGGGATGGGTGTGAAAAATAAATGACAGGATCCAAACTGGTTCCATTTAGGTACCCGTCATTCTCGAGTAGTAGCCAACCAGACCTAATACCCAATGGGATAACCCATGGGGGTAATAACTGTTATTACCTCAACTATTTTTGCAATGCAACAAAGGTAACGTTAAAGGGTTATATGGTTTTTGCAGGAAAACTAGGTTTTTAAGTTGTAACAAAAAAAGAAAAACTTTACAGGTTTATCGAAATTGATATTGTGTAGTTTTTGTGGAAATATGAGATTTTAAGGTTTTCGGTAAAACATAATTTTGGAGTTGGAAAAATAATTTTACGATTTTGATTGGAAAACAAAATTTTATGATTTTTTTTGCGGGAAAACATTATTTTAGGGTTTTGAAAAAACTATATTACAGTTTTATTGAAAATTAACATTTTACAGGTTTGAAGAAATTTGGTATTTTGCATTCTTTCCGAAAAATGGTATTTTAAAATAATTTTATGTTCGTTGTTTTTGCCGAAAATCAGTTCTAATTTTGACGAGAAAACAATATTTTTTAATTTTAATGGAAAATTGCTATTTTCGGTTTTGAGAACAATTATATTTTAAGAAGGACCAGCATCCACAACGTAGGATTGAAGTCTTAGATCTTCGACAACACTTTTCGCGATTGTGATAGCCACCTGGTTACACCTTGTAGGTTCAAATATCACACCCCAGTCGCTATGTTGAGAAGACACTGCCAACAGAGGGTAAAGGTATCCATGGAATGCTGGAAATTTTAAAGCTTTATTGATGGCTTTCAAGATATCCATGTGGGAACACACAAAGGAAACATTGTGTTGGTGTAGACTATGCATACTCTTAATGGCCCATTCCCAACATTTGAATTTTGCTTCAGTCTTTGAGAAAACTTGAGTAAACGCTTGACGACTATAAACAGTAACCATCCCTGTATTGTCCCTTAACACCTACGCTACTCCGACAAGGCTCGTACCTTTGACCAAATCATGCCTAGATTGCGTTTGAGCCATTCTGTGTAAGGGGGTTCCATGTCTCTGCCTTGACAACATTCTCAGCCTCATTACTCATTGGACTGTTTTGACTTATACACCACTGCCAAGTGTCTTCATAAGCTTTCTCCACAGTATCCATAGCTGAAAAGTGTAGTCCTTCGAAAAGCTTCTTATTATGATTCTTCCATTAGTACCACAACGTCCAAGGTATGGCGGACTGTATATCCTCTGGAATAGCATCTACCTTTGAGATGTCTAGTATATTGGTGGGAGGATTTTACCGTGTCGTTTATAGCTAAACAAAGACCATAAGCTAACCACGAATCACTAAGTGTGATTGTAGTATAGTATAGGATCGAATTTCACTAAGGGAGAGGGACTAACACTTTAAGCACAATAAAGCCTAATTATGCTAAAGCAATCAAGAGTGTGTTGAAATAGTAACAAGCAAAAAGAAAACAATAACAAAGGATAAACAATAAAAGCAAGTAAAATGAAGCAATAAATCAATAGAGATAGGTATTAATCAATGGATAATGGCAATAACGATCATGAGTAATTAGTATAGACATTGGGGAGGCTAGTTTACAAGCATGAGCCACAATCCTAGGCAAATGACCGCTAATATATAGATTAACCCAAATCCCTTTGGTGTTAATCCTTTTTGTGTTAATCCCTTTGGAGATCATAAATTTGACCAATTTCCCAATTGCCAAATCAATGAAATCCAAGCAAGAAAACTCAAGCTCAATCAACCACTAACGACCTTAATTCATTTCCCAATGGCTAAGGTGACATAGCAAAGCATTTTGTTCATTCAAGCATTTCAACACTTGGTAGGTGTGTGAAATGCTTTTGATCTAATTCATAATGAGNCTTGATCTTAAGTTTTATAGATTTGATTATTGAGTTTGGGAAAACCTTTAATTTCTTCTTAAAGAAGGAATAGCATTAATCATACAAGATGCTTGAGGAAACAATTAAAACTAACCTTAATCCACAAGATCGACACTAATCACCCATTAATCTACCAAACCCATCAATCAATAGAGGAGACTACTCATTTATGGGTTTATGAATGAGTAGTCTCCTCTATTGATTGATGGGTTTGGTAGATTAATGGGTGATTAGTGTCGATCTTGTGGATTAAGGTTAGTTTTAATTGTTTCCTCAAGCATCTTGTATGATTAATGCTATTCCTTCTTTAAGAAGAAATTAAAGGTTTTCCCAAACTCAATAATCAAATCTATAAAACTTAAGATCAAGATCCAAAAAGGAATACAAAGAGAGAGTTTTTGGTGTTTTCTCTAAAAAGAGAATGTTTATCTTCTAAAAAGTGAAAGTTAAAAGGTATTTAAAGATAAGAAGGAGAGAGTCAACAGAATTAAGATAAGGTCAACACAAAAATTGGAAGGGATTTTGTGTGCGTCTGAGATCGGACAGCTAGATCGGACAGTGAGTCCGATCTGGCTGCAAGGAGATCAGGTGAGGAGATTGGGCAGCGAGTCCGATCTGGCTGCTCCTTCTCCTCTTGTTCCACTTTGGAGTTCATAATACTAGTCTTCAGTGTAAAATATATAACTCCCTCATATCAACTTCAAATCAAGTGATTATAAGTCCTAGTGCAAGCTAACTCATTCCTCCGCAAAATTTCAGCTTCATTGGATAAGTTTAAGATCGACCACCATTTGTGCTTCAACCTGAGACTCTTCGGATGGAGCGTTCTAGCTCAAATTTGCTCAAATTGTCAAAATTGTCCCAAACTCTTCCAAAATTCACCAAACTCATCTAGAGCCTTCATAGAACACTCATAAGAATCTTGAAAAGCTCTATTGGTTTGTTCTCAATTTGGTACCCAATGCACATGAATATGCATGCAAAATGCTATTTTCCTAAAAGATGCAATCCAAAATGAAGTTTGTGAGAAATATGAGAAATAAGTGTAAATGATACAATGCAATGTGATTGTGCAACAAATGGATGATAAAAAGACTAAAAACCTAGGCTAAAATGGTATCTAAATGAAACACATCATAAATAGGTTATGTTTGAGAAGATCGACTCACCAAAACCATGTTATGGGCTAGGAACATTTGAGACAGCCCATGTTTGACGCGCCACCAAACAAGTAAAGAGGATGTAATTGATAGTCGCTGATTCTTCAGGGCAAAAGTAATAGCCAGAACATGTTCGAAGCCCTTGCATTTGTAACCTCTTTGAAACAGTAATGCAACTTTTAGGATTTTCCATAGGAACACGCGGATCTTTGGAGCAGTTGGCACCTTCCAAATTGCTTCAAACAACGGATTAACGATGGTTGGGTTTGAGCATGGTCGATCATTTCCTTTCCGTGTAGCTGCAAACACCTTTTCTAACCCGTTTGTATTATGTAATAACCATTAGGAGTGTCTTCCAGAGGAAAAAATTAGCTTTAGCTGGGTCAGATTCGTTTGTTGTTATTCGAATAAACTCGTCGTGTGGAAATAGTGCTCGCATTCTGTCACGGTTCCAATCATTTGTAACAGGATCAATCAACTCAGCAACTCGGAGTTCGATATTAATGATATGTTCCAAACTGAAAGCCATGCGCATCACACCATCTTGGACCCAATTATCCAACCAAACCAAAGTATCCTTACCATCACCAGTGCACGTTTTAAACCATCTTGAAGTAGATCCCTTCCCCACAAAACACTCTGCCACGCAAATGATGAACCATCTTCCCTCGCTGCAGAGAGGAAGTCCCCCTCGGAACAATAACGGCTTTTTAATACCCGACTAAGCAGAGACTTGGACGATTCCAACAACCTCCACGCTTGTTTAGCGAGAAATGCTTGATTGAAACAATGCAAATCTTTAAAGCCTAGCCCCCCAATTCTTTGTCAAGAGTTAACTTCTCCCATCCTACCAAATGGATTTTTTGGTGCCCATCAGCATTCCTCTACCAATAGTTCATCATCGCTGGTCATCGATTTAGTAATGGTCTTCGGTATCTGAAAACAAGTCATCGCAAAAACTGGAAGCGACATTGCCACTGACTTTAAGACAACCTCTTTTGCGCCTTTCGAGAGTTGGTGTGTATACCACCCTGAGACTTTACCGTGAAGATTATCTTTAGATATTGAAACACATTCACTTTGGAACCGCTAAACACCTCATGTAGACCGAGATATTTTCCTTGTCCTCCTTATTCTACGATCCATGTTCTTGCTTCAATCCATACTTTTACTTCTTTTGGGACCAAAGTGCCAAATGTTATAGCCAATTGACTCATATACTTCCAAGCACTTCATCAATCTATTCGCCTGATCTTTGTCCGCTACATATCAATAAACTATCGTCGGCTAAAAGTAAATGGTTCAGTGTTGGACATGTGAGATGGAAAGGAATCCCCGATAGATAGCGTTGCCTTTCAGCCTTATTGAGGATGCGGATGAGAGCCTCCTTACATAAGGCGAACAAGAAGGGCGAAAGAGGGTCTTCTTGACGGATTCCCCTATAAGGTTTGATCAAACCAAACGGCTGTCCATTGAGGACTACCCGGTACAAAACTGATGAGATACAAGTACAACTCATTACCTATTTAGTTCATTTGTAATCAAAACCCATCGCAGTAAGAAGTTATCGAACAAAACTCCATTCGACTCGATCGTAAGCTTTTGCCAAATCCGATTTGATCGTCATAAAACCATATGCAAAATTTGTGTCCGTTCGGAGGCCATGAACCATTTCATGTGCTATGAGTATATTATCGAAAATGAGCCTCTCCAAGGCAAATGCTGTTTGAATCGGAGATACTATTTGGGGCAGAAAACTTTTGAGGCGATTAACCAAAACTTTAGACACGATTTTATATAAAACTGAGCATAAACTTATAGGTTTAAGCTTCTTCGTCTTTGGCAGAAGGGTGATGTGAGTAATGTTCCAATCATCTATCATAAGACCAGAATGAAAGAAGCTCGTAACATCTCCAATAACTTGATGGAAGATAAGCCCAGTAAGGCCATCTGGGCCCAGAACACTAAAACCACTAATAAAAAAGACAGCCCGTTTAATCTCATCTATTGACGCATATATAATGATGTGGTTTCATTCCTAACTAAGGAAATGATTAATAAATGATGGAAAATTCTGGAAGGAAAGCTCACTTTTAAAGCTTTGATTTGACTTGCACAAGAAAAAAATACTTGCCAATCAAGTCTAACATATTATAGGAAAGTAGAACATTCTAGATCGAAACAACGTCAAGGCAAGAACAGCTTGTGGATAAGCGGGTACAACCCGAAACTGATATGGGTAAGTAAATGGGGCAGACAATGGAACCGAACAAGCAGCTTTTGGTTTGAGATGCACCAAACTCTTGAGTTTTTGGGCGCTAGTCAATGCAATAAGTGTTTCTCATCTTATCTTTTCTGTCCGAAAACGGAGCCTTCTTCCACTAAACTCATTAATCCAAAATGATAAACTTCAAATCCATATTCTAAAACCCATCAAGATGTTCCAAGTTCTGCAACTAATCAATCTTTATCTAAGAGCATATTTGAAAAGACAAAAGAGATAGACCAAAAGAGAGGATTGCATTAATTGAAATTGTTCTATTTACATCTCCACTCAACAAAACAAAAAAAAAGCAAGATGATGATGATTGTAGATCACAAACGGCGAGAATAAGCAGGAGGAGCAGGAAGTAGAAGAGGGAGAGAGTGATTGGAGCTGTGAAAAGGAAGAGAGTATAGAATATGAAGTCGGATTCTCCTCGGAAAAGGCGCCTGCGAAAACAGATGCTCCAAAACTCCGGCGAGCACCACCGTGTACTCCTTCATCATCTCCGCCAATACCGTCACAAGCAGCATTCTTATTCTTCCAAATCTTCTTTGTCGTCGTCTCTTCTTATGTGTGTTTCTCTTGTTTTTTTTTATCAACGCACTTGTATTTTTTATATATAGTGGGAGAGTCAGGGGAAAGTAAAATCTAGGGGTATCTTCTACCCTCTCCGCTCTTGGTTTTCATTTTTTTTTTGGTTTCGTCAAACAAAAATCATTTTAAACTAATAATTAAATTAAGACTCTCCATAGAGGATATTCATATGACAAATAACATTTCTTTTCTGTCTTTGGAATTTTTTTTTTCCGCAAATGGTCGTTGGATTTACACAATCTTTTTTTTTTCAGATATCTCTTAAACAAATTATTAATCAACTGAAAATACATATTTTGAAGAATTTTGTTCCACTATCTCCTGCTGTTTCTCTTAAGTGGAATGGTTTCAAAATTATTTTTATTTGGTAAGGGATGCAATTTTCTTAAAAATCTTAAATTTGTTTCTAGTAATATATATATATCTACAAAAAATGTTTTGACAGTATAAATAATATTCGTTTGATTTAAGTATTAACTCGTCTGGTCTTGAAAAAAAGTGAAACGCACATTGTATCAGATATGCAACTAGCCTCCTATTTAATATGCGGGACCCACTTTAAATCGGATCATGTTTATCCTCTCCATCGTTTATCCGCTTTCCTTATGTCCTTTTAAAGATTTACACCCATTAATGTCACGACACCCAAATCAAACTATCTGATTACAATAAATCTAATATATGGTGGTTTGGTTTGGATTTCATCTTTGACGATAAAGACAAACTACTATTTGACTATAATAAATCCTAGGATGCTTGCTTCATTATTGGACTATAATAAATCCTAGGATGCTTGCCTGTGTTTTACAAAACTTAGGCAGCTAGGCTTGACCGTTTCACTTCAGCCGGGCCATAGTTTTGCTTTAACCGCAAAATCACACAGATTCTTACGTTTGAAACCCAAAGACTGTTCCAGAATATAAACAATACAATTATCATACATACACATAACGTTAATGTTTTTGGGATTTAGTTTTGGCAGTTTCATTAGAGGATTTCCAAAGAGTAAGAGGTTTGAAGACCAACCATGGAATCAAAAGTAGATCTACAACTAATCCTTCATTACATATAGAGTTACAAGTAGAGATACAAGTTGTTTAAACTAGAAAAAACAGAAGAGCCAACTACTTTGGCCAACCATTCTAGAGAATTAGGGTGCTTTGTCATTCATACACTACAAAAATCCCAAACTAAACACGATTTAATTATACAAAAAAGGATGGAGAATGGCGGTATATATATTATCTAGTAAACAGGCCTTTGAAGGAATCCAATTGATGATACAGGAAGCTACATTTGTCATCTCTCGACTCTTTCCACATTCCTACTAAAACAACCATCACCGCCATTATTACCACCATACTACTACACTGCACCAAGCTTCTCATTAGCTTCCGATGTTTCTGACATGATGATGCTTCTTCTTCCCTTTCCTGCATCTCACATTGTTTCAGTCATTCATGTCAACAAGATGCTTTAGGGATTATGTTTGAATGCAACTCAAAAGAAAATTTGTTACCTTTCCTCTGTTGTTCAGGGTGATGGGGTGCTTCTGAAATCTTGTTTGCAAAAGGATTCTCGTCTGACCAGTTCCCAGACTCCTTGAATTACCTGATCCCAACAGACTTTCATGCCCTTGTAACCGTCTTTCATTTTCCTCTACGACCTGCACATTTCATCAATGGTCATTTGAGGGAGGAAAAGGATCTCATAATTAGATAGATTACCGAACCCTACCTTGGACATCGCAGATTGCGCTTCATCCTCTGTGTAGTTATCTGCAGCTCTCTCTTTCTTGTTGTTAGGTGGCATGAGTGGATGTTCGATGTGCAGCCGAATTCTTCTGGGCGCAGTGCCCTGGCCCACAACAAGGTCCAGATCCGTTTGATTCTCCTCAGAACTAGCCTTGAACCCAGAAATGTTACTAGGACTAGTGTTGCGGTCAACGTGGAACTGCTCAAAGGATGATTTCTCAGGCTGATTGACGTTATAGTTGAATGGATCAATTCCATAAGATGCTGATGCAGAGTTCCCTAAGACATTGCTATGATTTGACCCCGATGAAGATTGCATCTTTACAAACTCCTTGCTATCGACGTGGTGTTCACTGACCCATCTAGAAGCTACATTGTCAGGAACAAACTGCTGTACATGACGAAACACTATGGTCAATCCCAAAGCAATTGATCATCATCAGCTTACACATCACTCTCTAGGAATGCAGTGTAAAAGAAAAGCTACCGGGATGGAAATACTTTTCATTTTAAAAATATATGTAAGCTATATCCTTGGAGCTACGCTTGAGTATTAGATGTGATGGGCTTAAGGGATAATGAATATTTTGGTTACCTGTTGGCTGGCAACTTCAGCACTTCCATCCGCAAAAGTAACAGCATCTTTGGGAAATGGGTACTCAGTAGACAATACCCTTGTATGTCCAGGCCAATGCATCATACCTGGAAGTGCAAATTCTTTCCTTTCACTGGAAGATTCATTGTGGTTATGGAATACCTCGTGCAAGACATCTGTTAAGGATGCATCTTGTACAGCCGCGCCATCCTGAAAATGTAGCCCATAATCACAGTTGCCGAAATCGCTAGAATATATTGAATCCATGTGCGATGTAGCAAAACCGATGCTTGACTGCGGTTGATAATATGATTTGTCACTGATTTGAGTAAAGCTGGGTCCATAGAGAGTTGTAATGTCCCTTCCAGGTGGATTTTCCTAGAGCACAAGAAACCACAAGCTGACTTAGGATGGGACCCAATTGAAAAACTGTGATAAAGAATACGATACTAAGTGCAAACAGACAAATCAAATTCGTAGAGCTAACAAACACCCGAAACAAGTATATTACCTCTACTGGGTGTTTGTCTGAAGCACAATCTTTGGCACGAGAAGTTCCAGCGTGGTTGACATAAGTATTGTTGATCACTGGATCATCAGGCTTCGCATCACTACCCTTGTCGTTTGAACACCTCTCAGAATCATCTGATTTATTTAGAGGATGTACATGAGATGTAGCTGTTTCTTGGACCATCTCGGAAGACGTGTCCTCAGGAGAGCATCTGGCGGTGGTGGGAGTGGAATTGACATTCTCTATTTCGTCACAGTTTGCAGTATCACAGATATCAGTAGGCTTGTGGAACAAGCGACACAAAACATACGGATTCTGTTCCCAATATACACACAAAAAGCAAAAGAGTGTTAAAACAAAAGACATGCTAACAAAGCCAAACGATCACACTAAAGACAACTCGCTAATTCAATAACAGTACTCAACATTAGAAACTGGATTAGAGCCATTTTTATATACTCATTCTTAGTGTGTGAACCACCTAAAGAGATCAGACATATATAATCTCACAACAATGGATACAAGGGGCTACAGCAATTGAGGCAAGCAGATAAAAAAACAGACCTGGCCAGGTCCAGTGCCGTCAAGGTCCTTGTCAGTAGCACGATACTCGTGCATAATCCAGTTGGTGCGCTCTCCTTTCGGAGCTCGACCACGGTAAAAGACCAAAGTCTTCTTCATGCCAATCACTATCTTCTTAGACTTGATGGTTCGGTCTTTCCCAGTAGCTTTCCAGTAACCAATGTCAGTAGCTCTATTAGAGCGGTGGCCACTCGGATACTTGCGGTCACGAGGACAGAAGAAGAACCACTCTGGATCATCTGTCTTAATCACCGACAGCCCTACACAGTCATCAAAATCAACATAACCCTAAAAACCCATCACTCCAAAAATTTCATTTCTCAACTCTATTCCTTAAAAGTCGACTAACCAGGCAAGTCCCATGGCTCCCACTTGCAGACATCGATCTCCGGGATAACTCGAACCTCCAAATCACGACCGTTGATCTTCAACCTGAGGTAATGATTGATGAGTTCTTCGTCCGTTGGTCTAAATCTGAAACCAAGAGGCAAAGTCTCCATCGACAACGTCGCCGTCGTCATCGTGATTTCTCCGATGTTGTGTTTGTTAGACACATAAACCTCAAGTAAAGAAAAAGATGAGAGCTGACCACTTGGTTCCTGTCTCTGCCAATTGTGGCCATGTCCGGCTCGCACGTGACGTCAGTGTTTTTTTTACTTACCTATTTTACCCTCTACTTACTTCGTATAATTACGTTAACATGCCATGGCTCCATCTTCTTTCAAACGGTGGTCAAAGCTTTTTCCCTTAAGGGTACGAGCCAGAGTGAGTGCATAGGCTACTCATTAGATTCCTTCACGTGGCTCTATAAAGCTATAAAGAGTCAAAAGTTACTCAATATATAATATTTCACTTTTCCCATTTCTGGCATATGTTGCATATACTAAAGAGACATGACTAAATATAGCTTCAAATGAATATGTTCAAGCAAACGATTATTTGCTTTGTCTTCATCAAAGTAACACATTTTTATTCTTATTCTATTTACCTCTTTGGAACAATTAATATTTTTGTTATTATGATTTATGACCCGAAAGGAAATTCTAGTAGTCCAAAGATTTACAAAGAGCCGTAAAAACATAAAGCACGTTTCTTTATCTTCTAAAAAAGGTTCGGCCCCATAAAGTACAATAAAGCCTCCCTACTCTGTAAAAGTTACGTGTCCGTAACTCCCGTCTCCAATTATTGGTCCTTTTTAATGGGCTTTAGTATTGTCTCTCGGCCCAATAAGGGTTTTACTGTACCATACTTTTTAACGAAGATCTTTTTATTATTATTACTAGGTTTTCTCTGTTATACTAGTAAGATGAGTTAATTTTGTTTTTAACAAAAATTTTGGTAATTGTACTATAGTTTTCGAACATTTTTTCTTATGTTATTTTAAATTTTTTATGATACATATGCTTTATATTATACTATTTGACAGTTTATTGTATGACTGTAAATTTGATATAATAGAAATTTTTATCATTATATCTACCCCACGTCATTGTGCTAAGATTTTTAATCACTGTTTTAGTTTACGATCATGATTTTTGTTTATTTATAATTATAATTCCTATATTTATTAAAATGAATCTTGGTTAAGTCAATAATACATCATTTGTGTTTAATAAGATAATTAATTATCTTTAAATACTGTCTAATATCCTATTAGAAATTAAAATAGTTTTTTTATTTTCTTACCACAATGAAAATCTGAAATAGTTACTAAGCATTTTGATATTTGTAGTTATTTTTAAGAGCAAAATTTTTATTTTTAACATATTTAAATTTGCTCAATATATATCATTTGGAACTTAAAAGATTGAGTGTCTACAGAAGAGTATTAACAGTATATTGATGATACATATAAAAATAGACTGATATTATTATATTTTGATCAATTTTTTATCTTAATATTTAAATATATTGACATGAATCTTCATTAATTTAATACTTTATGATTTGAATAATATAATACAGTCAAATGTTCATAAATATAACATATTATTTAACATTAAACTTAGTGTTTTTCAATAGCCATCAATCGTGAAATGGTTGCCAAGTTTTTTATATTGATGGTTAATATTTTTGTTTTGTAAGATATCTAATATGTTTCACACGATTAAATGCTTTTGTTATCTGAGAATGTTGTTCGAGGTTTCAAGATATCTTTCTCTCTTCCCAATTACATGACTTAATAGTGGAATTTTGAGGTTGAAAAATTAAAGGAGATAAAGAGTTGTGGTTATTTACAAATCTTATTTTGTTTCTCGTGTTAAATCGAAATATCGGATTAACTGATTTCCGTATTTGTGATTTTTTAGTTTTGTACCGAAAGAGTTCAACATAAATATATCCATTTCAAGTTAGAAGATGAATATTAATAAAATGCATAATTTTATATTTTAAAATTGAATATTAATATAATTTCTACCCTTTTAAAATTGATATCATAGATGACTTTTGAAATTTCTTTTGTAATTAAATGTACTGAAACTAAACATGTAACTAATATTTGAAGTATATATTAAATTAGTTATTTTATCAAAATTAAATATTGGAATGATGTGGCACACATGTGGGTGATGAGGTGTCTGCACCAAAAGAGAGAAAAACTAACTTTATATATATATACTAGTGGTTGATCCGCGCTACACGCGGAGTGTGTTAATTTGTTTCTTTAATTATTTGTTTTGTTCTTGAGATAACGATATCCAACAAATGTTTTTGTGATTATAGCTTAATTTTGGAATTTTTTCGTCATGTTGTTCTAAAATGTCTATGATACATAGTCTTTGTG